>VVAS01006622.1:1762-12240 GCA_015103295.1 Ptychochromis oligacanthus
ATCCAACTGAAACAGACACAGAAAAACAAGAACAATTTCATACATACAGCCGACACGTTAACGCACACACTGTCTGAGGTTGAATGTTCCACAGTTGTTCAGCTTACACATTTCATTTCCAGTTCAGTGAAGACATGCCCAGTCATAAACATGCGCAGAGGGATGGTGAGAATGAGAATGAATGGAAGTGCCAAGGATATTTGACTGGACTTCACAAGCCACAAAACTGCAAGACACACAATCTGGATGGCCGTGTACAAGTGCATTCGTCCTGTGCTTACCTGTAATCAAAACATACAGACATCAGTCAAACATATGCAACTGCACACGTGATATTCACATCCTGCTGTGCACTTCCCCTAGTAGTAGCACAAGTTTCACATTTGTCTTTTTTGGTGCCAGAATTGCTCCAGACATTGTTTGCTGCTGACGCTTTTAAGCAGCTTTTAAAGTCCACCAACACGTGAGTTCATGGACAAATTTTAAGCATTAGAAACTTAAATGGGAGAAATAACCTCAGGTATATAAATATGCATTTGACAAATACCTCCCAGCAGTTTTACACATAGCATGATTTTATGACTACAATGTCAGATTGGATGAAAATGAATTCATATAACATAGTAACATGTCATTGTATTTGATGCTTACAAGATCACAGCTTCATTATTTTCTCCATGAGAGACCATAATTGTTATATATACCTTCTGTTACCCCCGTTTATGTTAGCACCATGGACCTCATTTATCATGCAATGATGAGATGCTTACTCTGGTAGCATAGGGTTCATCGGGGTGGTATTTCTTTGGGATGAGAAGAAGCTGCATACGATCCCACAGCTGAATACCGTTTAATGACGTGACTCCCATGTAGAGGAAGATCCCAAACAAGGCGGCCATGGGAATCATCTTTAGGATCGGCTCCATGAGAACTGACAGACCTTGATGCAAGCATACGTTCAGATAAATGATAAAGGGTAGTGTACATAATCCACTTTACATGCAAAGTAAAAGTCAAGACATGCTGTTACACCTACCAACAAGCAAGGCCACCACAATGCCACTTATTCTCTGCTCCATCACTTTCTCTATCACGGGTTTTGGTCCTTTGCTCATGACAGTGAGAGCATTGGCGTGTGTGACAGATCGCACTGTGGCGGCACTGAGCCACGGCACGCCAAATATCGAACTGAGCCCCCCCATGCCGACTAAAACCAGCAAGTCGAAGTGAAACCCCGAGCCTTTGACCATCTTCCTCTCAGGTTTACTCACAATCAGACTGGAAAGAAGGAAAGAAGGAAAAGATTCATTAAAGCCATGAGATGTCATGTTTTCTGAGGTTCATAAGTCAGTGAGTGTCATTCCTTGAGATATAATGACTCACGTCGTGATCTGAGACTCCAGAAAGATGAGAATAAAGACAAGCAAGGCTGGGATACAGGAAGCAAACATCAGCCACACAGGGAAAGCCTTATGCTCTCCGAAAGGGTTGATGAGCCAGCCTCTTTTTTCTGGGTTGGACACCGTCAGACCTTTGGGAACGACTAGTTTCTGTAAAGAAACCCCTTTTTCAGTTAGATCGAAGTGTCAGGGGAATAAAGTTTTGTCTATCTTCAAGCAATATTCAGATACCCAAATTAAAACCAGTGTTTCTTCATGTAATTAAATGTAAATCTGCAACACAGTAACGTGTGCAGAACATTTAATGGTTCTAGCTGCTTTCTAAATCCACTGTAAAACTCAGCTTTGTAGGTTAGAATCACCAGCCAACCTGAGTGTACGTATCCTGAATGTTGTAATCCACGAGAGTCATAAGAAAAATGGCAATAGGAACACCGAAGTCACCAATCAAACGCCTGACCTGTTAAACACATTAGACACCAATCAAATTGACTATTACAATGTAATTTGATGATTAAATGTAATTAGAATTTTAATCTAATTAGAATTTAAGTACAGTTGATAACTTAAATGGAGTGAAACATCCTGGGAGTGAACCCACCTTTCCAGGAAGAAACGTCCCGTTCTTGAACTGACGCAGGAAGTAAGCAATAAAGAAACAGCCTAACATGAGGCACATAGAGAGCAGGGCTGTGTTGGGGTAAGGTGGCTTAATGGTGTTGACAGTTACAGTTTTGTTGCCTGTAGAATTGTCAAATGTGACAATCTCTTCCATTTTTGGGTGCCAGGGATTTTCAATGCTTGTGTTCAGGTGATCGTAATTTAGAATCAGTGGATGTGCCTTGAAGATCTAAAGAAAAGTTAGAAGAGCATATGTGAAGACGGCTTATATTCTGGTCAAACAAAAGTTTAATCACAGAAAAGAAATTTCTCAGATTTAAGACATATGACATATACCTAATAGCCACAACAAATTAAACCCTTAAAAGACAGTTTAGCAACATTGTAATATCTCATTACAATGCAGTGCTTCACTCCCCTATGGCCGCGCTCTCCGCTAACTCAGCGCTCAACGCTGACTTGAGGAAAATGACAAAGAGTGCAGGCGTTACACTCTTTGTCATTTTCCTTAAGTGAATGCCTTTCACTCGACCTACAAACTCCTCACATCACATTCTGATCGAGGATCTGCAGGATACCTTTGAACAGGCATGATCTGCGGAGGCCCCACCCTACAGCCAATACGACCCAAAGGATCTGCTGCCAACCTTCCAGTGCCAGACACCACAGAACACCCCCAGAGGTCTTGTTTCCATGCCCCAATGTGTCAGAGCTATTTTGATGGACTGAGAGTGACTTGCACAATATTTGGCAAGAAGTTTTAATGTTGTGGCTGACTGGTGTATGTGTAATGAATAAAGATGGTTTACCCTCCCGAGTTTGGCAAAAGTTTCATAGATGAAGATGAGGGAGATGAGGATGGAGAAGATTTCCTGGGTGAATCGGGAAATGAAGCGAACCAGGAAGCTGCCCTCAAAGGCCACAATGACCACCACAATGATGACCAGCCACAGTCCGACCCACACTCTCCCAACAATATACTCAATCTCCTGGGACTTGCAGAACTGAATGATGGAAATGGGGGATGAGTTGAATTCTCACCGTGATCACAGTTAAATTTAGTAGTTATGAATGATGGTGCAAAAATAATAAAAAGGCTCTGTAACTCACTCCGTAGAAGGCCTCCTCGAACACTAACAAAGGACCAGAAAAACCAATAACTAGGACGGGCTGAGCAGCAACAAAGCAGAATATAATTCCCTGAATGCTGGTGGAAATGAGGAGCTCTGGAACACCCATCATGTTGTCCACCTTATAAGCTGCAGGCAAAGATTAAAAAGTATTTATAGGATCTGCTGAAAACAAACAAACAAACACAAAAACAGAAGTACAAAATGTGACCGCAGTCATACACACCCAGCAGTCCTCCAAATGTGATGGCAGGGGACAGGGCAGCAAAGTAGATGAATATGATGGCAGCGAGGACCTGGGCATTTAGAGCATCGGTGATGTCGCTCTTGTAGTACTGGTAGCGTCTCTTTATGTCTCGAATCATCCCACCAAATGGTCGACCAGTACGAGAAAGGGGATCTTCAGCAGGAGATTCGGAAGCTATGGAATCTGGGGAAAATGTGAACTCTAAGCTGCTTTTACTAGAAATTACAGATGAAAAACTTCAAACCATTTGTTTAGCTGTGTTTATTTTATAAAAGTCACCCAAGACTGTAAACGCAGTTTGGGCAGTGATATCACTCACCACTGCGAGCTTTGGAGTTGCGGCGGAGAAATCCACAGGCCTGGAATCTGTCCTGAAGCAGTTTCTTCTGAAAGTTGATGACGGAGCTGAGCATCGCTTCATTTTTGATCTCGGTGGGTGGGATCACGATGCTGAAGTCCATGAAGTCGGCCACAGCGTCAGTCAGCTCCCGAGCACTCTTTGCCTGAAGTGCTGCCTGATTAAACACCTAGGATAGAGAGAGCAGAACCTGATATGAAAAATGAACATTGCAATATTCTGTCTTAAAAATTTATTTTTCAGTAGGAAGTGTTAGTCTACTTTTTTTTCTGTGATAATCAATAACTTTGGGAAAACCCCCCAAAAAAACAACTTTTTTATTTTAGAATTGTGGCTCTTTTAGATTGCATTTTGAACTTGGACTCATTATACACATACACATATAAAGCTACTTTCAGCTGCTCCCTTGTCACAAAGGGTTGCCACAGCGGGTAGCTCCGCATATTTGATTTGGCAGAGTTTTACGCTGGATGCCCTTCCTGATGCAACCCCTAGGGGGATTTATACACATACACATATGACCTGCAATAATTCTTTTTACCACTTGGGGGCAGTGCAAACAATTTGAAAATATGATGTTAACATTATCTTTGAGGTTGATATAATAAAATTGTTAGCATACAGTTAGTTACTAAGACATCTGGCATATATGGTTCAGTTTTACTTGGAGAGTAGGCAGAGAGTAGGCGAGTGACATGTAGCAAAAAGAACTAAACTGGTTACTAGCTGCTCAACGAGCACTATCAACTCCTCCATGATCAAGAAGACCCGACGCATTGTTATACAGATCAAATGTAGCCATTTTACACCATAATGATCACAGGATTCCCAAGGGACTTAATGCAGCTGGACTTGGGTCTACCCTAAATTTGCAGGTGATTACTTTTAGGCCCACAGATTAGGCACCAGAACAGTTCTAGCACATAGATACCAAAGTTAATATTCAGCTGGTATAAATGTAAATTCACTTTGATGGTATATCGGAATTATTTCAGTCAGAATGAAAAATGTGTGGTTATAACTGTAGATGCAGTGATCGACCAGCCAGAGGCACAAATTGGGCCGATTTCCAGCGTTCTCGGCCCGGAATAGTTCAGCCTCCCATACTTCCGATTACGAGCTGGTCCGTGTCGTCATGCATATGCAACATGTGCCCAGAGCTCAGACCCAGCCACAAGCCAGCGGCCTTGGCATGAGCCTTGGTATGAGCAAAGGATCAGAAGACGTTATGAGGAAAATTATGCAGACAAGTAAAAAGAAAAGGGTTAATGATCTGTTATCTGGTGAAGTTACAAAACTTACTGGAAAATGATCTAAGTAACTGACGCTTGTTTTGTTGTCAGCAGATCAGTTAAAAATAAAAATTGGAATAAAACAGAATTTGCTTTGGCTGCATCTTCACAAAATAGGGCAATTTTGATTGGTAATGTTTAGAACATAACTGCAGTTAAACAATCAAAAAAGAAAAAAAAAAGTTCCTTGGATTTACTGCTTTGTTCTCACTAATGTCACTAAAGCCATCTCCACCACTGCTACTTTCTCTCTCGCTGAGAGCGCCTGGGCAGAGGGCGAAATCTTGAATATTGCTTTTGCAATGAGTAAAATTTTTTTGTCTGCTGAATGTCTGTCAACTCACTTTATCAGCCATCAGTGCTGCCATAGCACGGCCAGTCTCATGGTAGTCAATGTCAGCTTTGCTGGGGCCAATCAGAAGAAAGGCAAAGCGTACAGGCTCTGGGGCCTCCAGTGCTGAGTCGAGCGCTACCGCTTCCTTCAGACGCACAAAAACAGCTGTGGGCTTCTCCAGAAAGTCCAAGGTTCCTGGTCAAGTTAATATTATTTACAAATTTACAAAAACCAAAATGTGCAAAAGAACACTATACTCCAGATCCTACATAAAAAAAGCAGCTTACCTACTAGCACCATGGAGGCCTCAACACGGTCAGATTCATCAGTCTGAAGGAACGCAGAATGAAAAAAAATGTATTTATGTTTAAGTGTGACTGTTTATCTTTAAAAAAAAAATGAACAACTTTTGAAACTGTGTGATGCCATTTTCACCTTTAAACGTGCTGCGATTGTCATTTATTTGCTTAAAAAATGTATAACATCAGCAGGAGAACTTACCCTTTCCTTGACTGAAAACTTTTGCATTTCAATCCTGTCAGTCAACGTTTGGCTTTCTGGGTCAGAGGTTTGGCTGAAAGGAGAAAACACGTCACTGTCTGTGTTTCTGTGACTCATAACTGAATGGCTCTAATTACAGAAGAGCAAACTATTCACTGTTATCTGTTCAGTGAGCGCATGCATATATTCTCCTGCCTTGGCAATCAATCGACAAAACAGGTGATTACACAAAAGACCATAAAGTGCTAAATTTGTATATTTAATCAAAGCCTTTTTTTTAATATATATTTTTTTTCATTTTTAAAAAATTAAATTTTTAACAATTTAAAAAAAAATTTCAATTTTGCTAAAATACTTAATATTTTAGAAAAGTTAAGGAAAACCACAAAGTAAGAAGACAAGAAAACAGTTAGCTTCCAGTGTCCCCTAGAAACATTATATTTTGTTTATTCTGCACAAAAATCTCCAAAGTGTAAAAATCACACAGGAAGCAGCATGCACTGTGCTGACCGCTAGGTTGAGCGAACGACCCAAAATTTGTGTTGCACTTGCCGCTGCCCTCTGCCTGTATTACATCATTTTTTTCAGCCTCTCATAGTCTTCATGTGTACTGTATGCGCCCACTCCCTGTCATTCTGCATTTCTATTAGTCATGCAAATTTATGTCACACCGCAAGTGCTCTCCCATTGGCACGCTTGCTCTGCACTGTGCTTTGCTTGACACAGCGAAACTGTTATGGCTGATTTAGACTTCTGTGTAGCCGGAAATGCATAGGAGGAATCAACTGTACTGAACAGGTCAGTCACAATAGTTGCAGGCTGCACTGACGCCATGTGTGGTTAGATTTCTAGGGAGGTGCACTTCAGGTTACAATGTAGGTTACATCGTAGGGTTTCAGAGGCGTTTGCGGTTATGACATAGGGCGTAGAGCATAAATCCCCAGTTATGCTTCAGCAAGAAACTTCTTTCAGAGCACAACGCGACGCGTGCCGCTTTTTATGTGAAAGGGCCTTTACCTGGTATGTTGACTCCCTAATCAGTAGTGGTGGGGGAAATAATCGATACAGCATAATATCGCGATATCTTGTGTGGTGATATTATATCGACACAGGGACACCAAATATCAATATTTTATTAAATAAATTAAAATACTCTGGGAATACTGCGAACAAGAGGGCTCATCTTATGCACCACCATCCTGAAATAACGTTAACCGAGCAAACTTGCATTAAATCGGCTCAAACGAAAAACCATCCAACACTGGACACACTTAGATTGACAAAGCTGCCTCCTAATTCAGAGCGAGCTGATGGCTCAGTCACACTCAAGTAAAAATAGGACGGCAGCCTCCTTGTAACTAGGAAAAATCGGTGGCTGCCTGGTGATTGCATTGAATTTCTTTCACATTCTAACTTTATCTTATTAGATAAAACAGATGCTGACAAAGTGTAACTTTGAGGGCATAATTTGCAGTTGAAAAAAAATGTTATATGTTATATATTACTGCAATACTCAGCATATGCAAAATGTTAAAAATCGCAATAATATCATATCGTGAGTAAAGTATTGTGATAATATCGTATCATGTAATGCTTTTTGTTGTTATCTAAGCTGACTGTTTCTTTTTTAATTGAACTCTCTTCAAGAAATGTCAGACTATACCTTTAAAGGGTGTGTTATATATTTTGCTCCTGATATCGTGACTGTTTTAAGGGAAAAAATACATAGTCGGGGATTTATTCTACAGTGATTACAAGCCTGCCAGTGTAGAAAAAAAATTATTTAGATATTAAAGAAATAATGTATCAAAATAACAGTGACAATGACTGTAATTGTTAAAAGTAGTTTTTTTTTTTTCAAAATTTTTATTAGGTATGTTAGACTCTGGGGATATAGCCCTTCACTAATGGCAACATAGAACAAACAGTTACCACAGTGTGCACTGGTTGTCTCGAGCAGACAGGCAGAATGGTTTGGTGGTCAGAGGTGATGATGCATAATTATAGTAGCTACATATTCTGTTCAACCACATTGAGCAAGCTAATGAAGTCTCTCCCTCTCGCTTGGAGTTTTGGATAATAGCCAGCTGAATGCCTAACTGTAGGTCATTTGTATATGAGTCAACACTGGGTGATGTCTTAGAGGATACCTGCGGTTTTGGAGCAGAGAGTTCAGCACTTCTTCCCGATCTCCTGGCTTGATCTCCTTCTTGTTAACCATCTCAGTGACCATCTTCTCTGCGATGGTGGCCAGGGTCTTCTCCTCACAGTCGAAAATTGTCACTCCTTGGCAAACAAAATTTGGGAAAATGTTCGGTGATGTTCATTAAGAGGAGAGACCTGTGGTTGTGGTTTAAGAAGGGACTTCAGAAATAAGAGCCACTAAAAAAACACTGAGACTGTCAGAACTCTAAATTTAAATAAAGTTATATTTACTGATGCATCAGATTGGCTATGTTTGAATACTTTAGATACTGATCTAAAATAGCTTATTTGTTAATTATACTTTGTAATAGTAATCTGAATCACCAAAGTAATTAGTAAAGTGTAGACCACAGTATTTCCCTCTGAAAATACTACATGGAGTAGAAGTGTAACATTACACAAGTAAAAGCACTTCAGTAACCATTGAAAATAATTATATATATACTGTAGAAAAACATATATGCTCATGTTTTTATTTATTTTTTTTCTCACTGACCTGGGTTCATGGTGCGTCGGAGCTGGATGAGGCTCTTGAAGGACAGGCAGGAGACGTGTGAGGGCGCCCACACCTGTGCCTGAGGGTCGAAGCTCTCCTCGTAGCCTAGCCATCGTCCCTTCTCCTCCCAGTAGGCCTGCTGCTTGTGGTCCTTCATTAGTTCCTTCAGCCTAACCTACCTCTGAAGGCACAGAGAAACACACACTGACTGATATAAGTACAGGACACAGGTGCAAGGATATTTGTGTTTGTGAGGCACAAGTGAATTTTGGATTTGGCAGGTGGATGACTTAGAGCTGCATGCACCTCCCTCAAGCATAGCATGTGAGCATGTGGTGTACAAGTGTGGTTTCTCTAACCTCTTACATCCATAGTAGTCTACAAATGTAGGAGATGTTTTATTTGTAGTAGTTTAAACATATATATTTAATTATAAGAAGAAAAAAAGATGGTAAATTTTATTTAATGGAAATGGCTGGTAAATACAGGAAAAGCTTGCATATTAAATTACATATACAAAGCAACTTGAAAGATGTATTCAGCCACTATGACTTGTTAACACTTGCTTTTTTATTCCTGGTTTTTAATCTTAGCTCTTTCATTTGTATCTCACTTTGACTTAACCTGCATTTCCCCAGATTACTTTGAACAAACCTGAACTAATAAACCTGAATCTGTTGCCTTCATCTAAGAGTTTTACTTCAAGGTTAAGAAAAGAGATATTTTTCTTGCCATATGATTCCCAAATGTAGTATCCTCTCTTCGGGACAGAATCAGATAAATCCAGTTCATGCTTCACTACATAACAAAAACACTGATGTATTGTGGGTGTAGCTTTCCAGTTCAACAACCTGAGGCCTGTACTACGAAGCGAGTTTAACATATCCATGGTATCTTCCCGTTATCTGGATTCGCTTACCCTAACATCGGCGATCAGGATCAGCTGTCACACGAGCCTGGTTATCAACTTGTTAAGTTAACCCCGCGCGTTCACATGAAATGGGTGGTGTTAGCAGCCTCTAACCAATCTAAAAAGGGCGTTTTATGGGTCATATGACTCTACTTCCACATAAAATGATCCCTATGAGTGCCACCTACTCCAGAGCTGATGATAAAATGGTGATAAAAATCTATAAAGAACATAAAAATATAACAGTAAAATAAAACACGGTTGTAAAAAAGGACGAGATGAATGCTGCGGCAAAACACTAATCTGGTGATTTAGCGCACAGAGCGGTGAAATAAACATTTTAATTCAAGTTAATTATTTTCTGGCTGAGTCGCTCTCAGAGCTACTGTTTGTTTCTAAGGTGACGGCTGCACATCAGAGTCTGAAACTTGAATTTGGATCCATTTAAACATTAAAGCTTACTGTCCCAAACCTGATAAAGGAGACACAGATTAGAATCAAATATAAAAACATTTATACATTTTCTGCATCATTACATTAATACATGCACACTCCTGTGACAATGCGCTTCATTCATTCAGTGGTTTTAGGTCCGGCTTAACAAGCTGCACATGTAAAACGTGTTCCCCCAGCAGAGAATCTATATTGCGCTTAAAACATGCTGTGAAAATAAGATTCAGTGAAAACGTGGCGCTTCCGGCTGATTTTAAACCGAAACTCTGATCATAACCTGCTCCGACAGTTTTATTTTTTATTCTTTCAACTGCAGACTCGGTGGTGTTTAAGGGTTTGAGAGTAAAGATTAAATATAAAAACAGAATTCAAGCATAGGCTTAGTCTACCTGCAAATTTGATATGAGGTCAGCTAGTACAGTGTAGGTGTCCTGTTTTAGGATCATATATTAGTGCCTATAGAAACAATAAAATTATTGTAAAATTGTTTGCTGCCAACAAAAATAAAAAAAAAAAATAAAAAAATGAAGG
>VVAS01006659.1:6710-16772 GCA_015103295.1 Ptychochromis oligacanthus
GGCTTTTTCTTTTTGCAAAACCCAAAAGTATATTTTAAAAAAAAAATAAAAAAACACATTTAAAAAAAAAAAAAAAAATATATGGGGTGATCCAAACTTTATAAATTTTTCTTCCCCACCAAGCTGTGGCAGGATTACATCAGTTCACATTTACTTATTTATTTATTTTCTCCAGTTAAATTAGGAATAAAGCTCGGGGAAAAACACTCAACTGAAAATAGTTAAAATAAGTTTCTTATTTTTTAAGTTTAATAACTCCACACATATCCCAAGGTCTGTAAGTAATCATGTTAAATAATCACAAATTATGTGTGATTAAGATTTTTGCTATAAATGAGCAGCCCTATTGCTGGGAGACTGTCTCACATCAAAACAGTAAAAAGGCGGTTTGAAGTTCAAAGACATTATATTGTCTATAATATCACCATAATTAAGATTTCCCTTAAAAGGGACCTATTATACTAATTTCCACCTCCATATTTTTATTACTTTGCATGATTCACAGTTCAAAATAATTCTCATTTATCTTATACCGAGCCTTGGTGCAGCCCTCCAGTTCATCAACTTTCAGAAACCCTTCTGCAATCACTCGTCTGACTGGCTGCCCCTCGTAAACAGAAGTTTTGAACAGCATGTGGGTGGAGGTTCTGTGCTCACACTGAGATTAGGAATATGAACATATAAAGTGAGCGTTTATAGCAGTCTGAAGAGCTTGAGCTTTTGGCTCACCCTGACTTCATTATTTTAAACTTTGTCCGTGTTTAATATGATCAAACATCACTGTAACACTGTATATATGACAGAAAATAAGGAAAAGCAGCAAAGATCTTCTTTAAATGGAAAAAGCATTGTCCACATACTTTTATCCATTTGACATCTTAGTATTTGTATTCAGTCTTGTCTAGCTAGAATGATCTGGACTAAAGACCTTAAAATTGGACATTTATGGTTTAGTAATCTTTAGCCCAGACATACCACTTTCATATTTGCAGTTGGTGAGGTTGATCCACAGTCATCTGAAAGAGAAGAGAGACAGAAAGAGGGACAGACATCTGCTTTGCTGCATGGTGCCTCGTTTTACTCTTCTTCCTCTCTCAAACAATGTGGATAAGTGAGAAAAACAAACTTTAAGAGCCTCCAGGACAAGTTATAGAATCATAACTGTCAGGGTGCTTGGCAGTTAATATACCTGCAAAAGGAGATAAGAGTAGAAGCACAACCCCAATTCTGACGCTGTGTAAAATATAAATAAAAACAGAATGCAATGATTTGCAAATCTCATAAACCTATATTATATTCACAATACAACACGGAAAACACATCAAATGTTTGAAATGGGAAAAGGTACCATTTTAAGAAAAATATTAGCTTATTTTGAATTTGATGGCAGCAACACGTCTCAAAAAAGTTGGGACAGGGTCACGTTTACTACTGTGTAGCATCCCCTCTTCTTTTAACAACAGTCTGTAAACGTCTGGGAACTGAGGAGAGCAGCTGCTGCTGGGAGAGGAATCTTGTCTGATATAGGATTCTAGCTGCTCAACAGGCCTGGGTCTTCTTTGTCATATTTTTTGCTTCATGATGCACCAGATGTTTTCAACTGGTGAAAGACCTGGACTGGAGGCAGGCCAGTTGAGCACCCAGACTTTTCTACTATGAAGCCATGCTGTTGTAATAGTTGCAGTATGCAATTTAGCATTGTCTTGCTGAAATATGCAAGGCCTTCCCTGAAAGAGACATTGTCTGGATGGGAGCATATGTTGCTCTAAAACCTGTATATACACCTTTCAGATGTTCAAGCTTCCAATTCGAAAAAGTCATGACATGACAGAATCATGCCTGTTTTTAATGCAGGGCTACCTGAGGGCCCGAAGATCACGGACATCCAATATTGATTTTCAGGCTTGCCCCTTGTACACAGAGATTTCTCCAGAGTCTCTGAATCTTTTGATGATATTATGTACTGTAGAGGATGAGACATTCAAAGTCTTCACAATTTTACGTTGAGGAACATTATTCTGAAATTGATCCACAATTTGTAGATAGTTTTTTGCAGATTGGTGAACCTCGGCTCACCTTTACTTCTGAGAAACTCTGTATTTCTAAGATGCTCTTTTTATATCCAATCATGTTACTGACCTGTTGCCAGTTAATGTAATTAGTTGTAAAATGTTCCTCCAGCTGTTTCCTTTTAGTACCACTTACTTTTCTAGCCTTTTGTTGCCCCAGTCCCAACTTTGAGACATCTAAAATATTCCTTAAAATGGCACATTTTCTCATTTTAAACATCAGATATGTTTTCTATGTTCTATTGTGAACAAAATATGGGTTTATGGGATTTGCAAATCAGTACAGTCTGTTTTTTTATTTACATTTTACACGGAGTACCAACTTTTTTGGAGGAGCTCCAGCAGCAAAGTACCTCTTCTTGCTTTTCCTTCTCTGCTTGCTGACAAGCCGCGGCATGCATTTGCAAGCTTCAGTTGGGCTTTCGTTCTCCTCTCCTTCTCCCCGCTGCTCACATTTGTGTTTGTTGGTGTTTCGGTCTGGGCTGTCCAGAGGTAGACCCATCCTGAATGAGAAACGTGTGCTCAGCTGACCTGCAATGCATGCCAAAAACCTCACGAGATAGTGACAAAAACAGACAAATGATCCATTTTCCAACCCTCATTTACACTGTTCCCTTGTTTTGAATGGGGTGTGCCTCATAATGAAATTCAATCAAACAGAACAAAGTACATGCTGTAAGTGCACGCCTGGAATCATGTTTCCGTTTCCATCTCTCTCATCAGGTGAGTGCTCTGGCTGTCAGCACACTGTCACACACCAGCATTCAAGGGTTAGTGTGGCAGGATGGATACAGGGAGCGGGTAATACTACTACAGCCACAGCAAGGGCAACTGATCCTAATACTGAGCAGAAGTGCACAAGTAATACACTTTTTACTTGAATTTTACTGCTTTTTATAACATAGATTAAAAACAATATCATAAGTGTTGTCAGGTAACAATATATGGACACAACATAAAATATCTCAGTCTATCCATTCTTCAGATGTTGTCTTTTAGTACGATCCCTTCCCCACTTTCCCTGTTGAATTGACAGACTTATCTTTTTATATTATACAGTTTATCTCTTCAACAACATCCTGCCACATTCTTGGAGTAGAAAGGCAGCACGTACCACGTGGTCTCCCTACTGTAGATCAACACATTTTTTGACAGGAAACTGTTAAAATGATGCTAAAAGCATCAAATGACCACAGTGAAGTGAATAAAAATCCCTTTTATCTCTAAGAGTGCAGATTCTACAATAAGATAAACAACACTAAAGCTATTTGTAATTCTATATAAGAAGTAGGTATCACTGTAAAATCAGAGACATTAGAAAGGAGAGAGACATGGCACTCAGTGAGTCCTGAATTGAAATCTATGGGGGGGATTCAGTAAAAGCAAAGATGGTGGATGGAAGCATCTTTGCATGGTGGGTGGAAGCCTTTCCACACAGGCTGGTGGCTTTGTGAAACTGAGCCAACAATCACTAAGCCACACAAAGAAAATGTATAAATCTTAACTTACTTATATATTCTTCTGTGAACGTCTTTCTGCACTCTGACCTAAGCTAAGTGTGCCGGTCACTGTCACAGCAGCATCTCAGTTGTTTACCTCTGTGTCATGTCTGGTGTCTTATAGGGTGAAGGTGAGGTCAAGTGAACTGGTAATGATCGTGACAGAATACTGCAGGTTGGTGGTATTAAAGAGGGACATCCCAGGTACACAGTGGGAGGTTACGGTGCCAGGTAACAGCATTCGGATCCAATGATCTGGATAATCCTGGCCCTGAACTGTGAGCTTTACACTGGGCCGAGACGCCCCACTGACCTCAGCCCGGATACAGTTACAGCCCCATGAACGATTTCTCTGAGGCTCTCCCTCCTTGTGCGACAACAACAGGTACATGAATAACACCAAACAATGGAGGGCTCCACTAAAGTGTGTCACTATCAGACTGAACCTTAACATAACCACGCTAGCACTTACTAAAACCATGCAGCAGTAAACAGACTCAGTGTTTACAGGGGATACACGTGTATTGTCTAAAACCTGACATTAATGTAATGCCATGTAAAGGAGAAAATTTATATAAAGGGAAAAAAATACTACAAATTATCAAATTAGAATCACAACATTAAAAACATGTACAGTTAGGGCTGCAACAAACATGTATTTTTAATCACAAATTTATATTATTTTTTTTAAGTTGTATTAAGATGTTTAAAATAGAGTAAATTCAATTCAGTTCATTTATTAAATCTGAAAAATGTATGCTTTATGCTCCATACAAGCTACCAAAGTCAAGTACTCAAACTGCTAACAGTCCAAAAAGTAGAAAGAATTTAATATATTTGAAATGTAAAATAAATGAATCTAATCATTTCACATCTGGGAGGCATTAGCACACAAACACTTTCTATTTCTACTGCATTGATGATTTACAATTACTATTTAAACGACTACCAGATAATCAGTAGATTAAGTAGATCTTCTACTGATCTACTGAACAGTCACTTTGGTTTCAGTGGTGAGAGGTAGCTGAAACTAACCCAGTTCAATTCAACAGTCTTGGGATAATCTATCCATACATTTTCTGACGCCAGGTCCAGGTCACGAGGGCAGCAGTATAAGCTAAGACACTCAGACCTAGCCACCTCCTCCAGTTCTTCTAGGGGGACATTGAATAGTTTCCAGGTCAGCTGAGGGACACAATCTCTCCAGCATGTCCTGTGTCTGGCCTGGGGTCTCCTCCCAGTTGGACACAGCAGCATCCAGGAAGCAACCTGATTAGATGTCTGAGCCACCTCAACCGGTTCCTTTCGATGTAGACGATTTTGATTTATCGGCTCTACTCTGAGCCCCTCCCTGAATACCTGAGCTCCAGACCATATTTCTAAGGCTGAGCCCAGACACCCTTCAAAGGGAGGTCATTTCTGCACCGTGTATTCACAAGTTTGGTCATACATGACCAGTACATTATCTGCATCACTACAGACGCTATGACAGTCCATCTGTGAGTTTCTCGCTCCCTTCTCCCCTCACTTGTGAGTGAGACCCTGAGATACTTAAACTCCTCCACTTGGAGCAGCAAACCTTCCTTACCCGGGGTGAACACTCCATCCTTTTCTACCTGACAGCCATGGCACTGGCGGTGTTAATTCTCATCCCAGCTAATTTACACTCAGCCGTAAACCGCCCCAGTGCAAGCTGAAGGTTGCTCAGTGAAACCAACAGAATCCGCAAAAAGCAGATACAAGAGCCTGAGACCCAACATCCTTCCCCCCTTGGCTGCACCTGTTCTTTCCATAAAAATTATGAACAGAATCACTGACAAAGGGCAACCCTGGCGGAGTCCAACACCCACTAATAATGAGTCTGATTTACTTCATGCAAACCAAGCTCTCACTGTGTTTGCACAAGGATTAAATCGCCCACAACAACTATAGGACACAGAGAGGCACGCAGTTGAATGCCTTTTCACACAAAACACATGCAGACTGGTTGGGCAAACTTTAAAGTTCCTTCAAAAAGCCTTGAGAGGATAAAGTGGGGTCCAGTGTTCCACAGCAGGGTCGAAAACCACATTGTTCCTCCTGAAGCCGAAGTTTGACCAACAGAGTGTGATCCCCCTTCTTAAAAAGGGGGACTACCACCCAAGTTTACCAGTCCAAAGATTATCAGACATATCTTTGGATAATCTGTTCAGTTTTTGTCATTTCCAAGGTGCATTTTGTGGTTCTGTTGAATGGCATCTAATATTTATCAAACATTTAGGCTTTTAGGAATCAAAACCTGTTGCATTTAACTGTTTTCAATTCTATGTAGATGTATCTAATAAACTGACAGCTCAGTAGCGTCTCACGAGCATGATTTACTAAAGTTCTTACTCACCTGCAATGTTAAGCCTACATTGATGAAGTCATCAATATTGGAAGATGCTGATCCCCCGTTTGTATACCTCCACACGTCTTTGAATCAGGGATCTTTGCTTCAAGAGCTTCTCAAGACACTGTCACACTCCTCAGCAGGCAAACCAGTGAGCCACATCTCCACTCCATGCACCATCTGCCTCTGGAGCCTTAAAAAAAAACAGACCAGATTTGTATCATCAGCTCAGATTGACTTACACACTCAAGCAGTGGATCCGGTGACCAATTAGAAACAGTGAGGACAAAAAAAAAACAATCCCTCCTGACAAGATGAAGAGACCTCAGAGGGGAGCAAGTGGAGAGGTATAATCCCTGATATTTGTTCACTGAAATAGGAGAAGTGCTTTTCAACGCCTCAACTTGTTAAATTTAAATCTGTGCTGAAAAGAGCTGCAGCAGTGTGTGGTGTAAGTGAACAGGCTGGACATTGATCTTCTTGGCCAAGCTGAAACGAAGCACCTTCTGCCAGGGCTTGAAGACAGAAGAGAAAATGTAGGTCTAACACTTTGCAAAGAAGAATAAAAAGTAGACAAACAGGACACCGTATCGTATTAGACAGAACAAGCCTGGATGGTGATGATGAGGTGAAAGAGTAGCACAAAATCTGGTGTGGCTACAAGCTGGCACTGATCAGACTCCTTGATTAATCAGTCAATCAACATTAATTAATAATCAGCTGACATCTTACACCCTTCCACACTCACTTATCTATGTCCTGCCTTTGTTATGATGCTTTAAAGATCAACCGCTAAGCTTCAAGGAGCCGAACCGATGAGTCGTGACTGCATGTGCTCTTCCAGGTATTTAATTGATCTGTGTGTATGTGAGCCTCATGGGCAATTATAGTTTAATGCAGGGGTGTCAAACTGATTTGTCTGTGTGCCACATACGGCCCATTTTAGCAGACCAGACCAGTAAAACCATTGCATAAAAAACCTATAAAAACACAAAAACACCTCCAGAAGTATATGCAAAGATATACATTCTGATCCATACATTTTCAATACAAATGGGATTTCTTAAGAAAAATATGTGCAACTTTAACTATGTCTAAGTTTTTCCACATTCAGTCAGTCTGCTGTCATAACAAAGAAACGCTTTAGCATGGCTCCCTATCTTAACCACAATACTTCAGTTTCAGTTTGGAGAACAGAGTTGTAAATAAGAACATCTTGGTGGAATGAACAGGGATTTCCCTGCATGCACAGAATGTTAGCACCCTCCTCACCATCAGTTTTTTTTTGTAAAGTTTGACTTCATTTACTCAATTATAAAATACATTTTTCTTTATCAAATGGCTAGAAATAAAAAGAAAAAGCACAGACTTACACATGTAGTAACTTTCCAAAGGCCTAGAATGGGTATGCAATGTATAGAATAAAATGAATTTATACTTATTGTAATTGTATCTAATTTGATTTAAAACTAGTATTTACTTAAATAAGTTATGTTTTGTCATTGAATTTTATCTTATTGTGCTATACTCATATTTGTTGTGATTAACTAAGTAACAAAGGAATTTCCCACCTTTGGGCTAAATAAAGTATGCCTTTTCTCAGAGTACCTAACATGGGCTACTTCTGTATTCTTCTTTTGTAAACATCTGTCTACACTTTGGCTTTTAATCAGAACTAAGAGATGGGGTAACTGCACTACTATTTTAGCCTTTTGAAACTGGTGTCTTGTATGATTTAGAAA
Organism: Ptychochromis oligacanthus; assembly: GCA_015103295.1. Classification (NCBI taxonomy): domain Eukaryota; kingdom Metazoa; phylum Chordata; class Actinopteri; order Cichliformes; family Cichlidae; genus Ptychochromis; species Ptychochromis oligacanthus. Next base: position 14,392 of record VVAS01006659.1, read on the forward strand.
AGATTTTAAGATTTTATTGATCACTTTTAAGCCCCTTTGTGGCTTTGCTCATAGCCAGTTTAGATAGGTTTTTGTTGATTATACATACTTTTGTCAGGGATCATGTACAGCATGAATTTCAGGACCTCCCTCTTAGTACTACATGCATCAGTATGTAGCTGTCTGTTCCAGGGGCGCAGCTGAAAAAACTAAAGAACAATCTGGAAATGAAGTCAGAAAAGTCAGTCACTTCTATTTAAGCTGCGTCTTAACTGTCTTTTATTTCTTAAACAATTTCTGTAATTTTTACTGCAGTTTATTGCTCATCATATGCTTTCCCCCCCAATCTTTGTTTTAATATTTGCTCCTGTGAAGCACTTTTGTAAAGTGCTCTATAAATAAAGTTTATTATTAGAGTCCTTTTGTTCCTTTGTCCTTATTTAGTCTCACTGAAGTTGTTTTGTGTTGTGTTCGTTTTCCTATTTTTGATTAGTACACTTCAGTCTCTTTACTGTGTATCTGAATCAGTTTCTGGTCACGATATAATTGTGGTACTATTACATCTCTGCAGTTTTTTTGCTGCTATTTGTGTTCATTTTGCATTTCTTCTTAGGTTATTTAATCTCCTCATGGTTTGTTTTTGGCTATAATTTGACTTTTAGTCATTTGTGTTCATTTTGCATCTTCTTTTCTATGCTTTCCTTCTTTTTGTTCCTTTTTGCAGATACTGATATTTTTGGTTTGCCTCATTATACGAAATTTAACTGTTTTTAACGTCTATCAACTGTTTAATTATCATCAAAATCATCCAATGCCTTGTGGTGGAGAAGCCTGGACCAGGAACAGCAAAATTTTGGTGTTAGAAAATAATTTTTTTTTGTAGGTTTAATGAAACTAAGGGCGCAAATGAGCTCTTTTTCAAAGGGTAAACAGTACTCTATAGAAAAGAGATTTTCTTTAAGGTATTTGTAGAAGTTTTACTTTAATTTAAGCCATTACCCATGGTGTTGTGGTGCTTACATGATATGTTATTAAGCATTAAATACATTAAGATAAACGGATGCAGAGGGGTACAGAACTTCTTTTTGGACCATAATGGGGCCTTTTTTTTAAGCGAAAACGTCTCGAAATCTTATTTTCAGTGATCAGTGCTTAGTGTTTCTCCAAATACAGTCAACAGCTTTAAATATTAACTTTATTTGTGCCTTAAAAATCAAGCAAACATCTAGCAAGGAAAACTAAACGGACAGCACAGCTTACAGGTCACCGTGCCGTTGCTATGGTAACAGAATGCCGACCTCTCCCCAGCTCGAGCGCTATTACGCTAACTGCCATTGGCAATTTAACGGTCACCTTTAAACTTAAAAAGAAAAAAAAAAGAAGAAAAGGTGAATTTACCGTTGGTTAAAAGGTGTGTCCTCTTGTTCTCGGTGAGTAACACTAAGCGGTGAGTGTCACTGTTGCTGTCCGGCCGTGGTGTGCTGTAGTCTTGGTTGGGAGCACCGAGGAGCTGTACAACCTACAAATGTAAACATGAATGAACTCGACGAGAAGTCACAAACGCTGTTAAGATTTTTGGCCAATCACAACCCGGAGGTGTGAGAGTTCTCGTCACTGATTGGTTGCTTGGCTTACCGATGAGGAAAGCTGCATGAACAGGTGCACCACGACTGCAATGCCTGAAATACTGTGAGTGCTACATGAGTTATTTATTTATTTTTATTGCAGCATTGTGATGTTAAAAAAATAAGACCACAATAAATCATTTCAAAACCTGTCCCACCTTTAATGTGACCTATAACTTGTACAATTCAATTGAAAAACAAACAAATCTGTCAGGGGGAAAATATACAATATAAAAAACATACAATAAGTTGGTTGCATAAGTGTGCATAACCTTAAACTGTTGAAGCATCTTTTGATTTAACCACAGCATTCAGTCTTCTTGGGTAGGAGTCTATCAGCATGGCTCGTCTTGACTTGGCAATATTTGCCCACTCTTCCTTGCAAAAGCGCTCCAGATCTATCAGATTGTGAGGGCATCTCTTGTGCACAGCCCTCTTCAGGTCAACCCACAGATTTTCTATTGGATTTAGGTCTGGGCTCTGGCTGGGCCATTCCAAAACTTTAATTTTTTTTCTGGTGAAGCCATTCTTCTGTTGATTTGGATGTATGCTTGGGGTCATTGTCGTCTTGAAAGGTGAAAATCCCCTTCATCTTCTCTGTCTAGCAGATGCCTGAAGGTTTTGGGCCAAAAGTGACTGGTATCTGGAACTGTTTATAATTCCCTCCACCTTGACTAAAGCCCCTTTTCCAGCTGAAGAAAAGCAACCCCAAAACATGATACTGCTACCACCATGCATTACCATGGGTATGGTGTTTTTTTTTTGGTGAGGCAAAGT
>VVAS01006742.1:0-10476 GCA_015103295.1 Ptychochromis oligacanthus
CATCACTGTGCACTTACACTTGCGGCACTATAGCTGGGACGTTTGAATCAGACCTAATTCATAACACCCATTTATGATAATAAATACACGTCCAACAATCCCCACCCCCACGCCCAGCATCTACCCAACCACCCTCTCTGATTTACAAATAGCTGATAGAGCAAGCAGCTGACAGAAATAAATGAGCTAATCTGATGGCTGTGTAGGACTTCCACCAGATATTAATTCATCAGGAGGCCACAGAGTACAGACAGATACAAATTCCTGTTTTAATTATGTATGGGAGCTGTGCTGGAAGCTGGAGACACCTCCAATACCAGGGCTATTTCTCAGAGCAACTTTATGAACCCTTTTGATTCCATCGTTATTTTGTTTTCCTTTAGATGTAATACACGTCCCTCCTGTTTTCCCCAAACACTCAAGACCAAATAGATTTTTCCCCTTCATAGCAGTGCTTTCACATGAGACATTTGATAATGAACAAGTGGAAAAATAACCTTTGCCACATTAAATTATATTGTTTTCGATTTGCAATTTTTATGAGGCCTTCCTGGAGCCTGTTTGATGTATTTTGTTCCCACTCGGAGCCTCAAATGGCCCTTGCCGACTGGCAGGCTTATCAAAACCCATGGAGGCTTTATTGAATGAGTGACCAGTGGGTATCTAAACAGAATGCAGGGTTATTGATTTTGGAGAAGTGGTCTAATTGTTTCTAGTAGACAAGGGCTTGTCCCGATTATTTGATTGATTAGTTTGATACTGGTCAGCCTCCTCATCCTCCTTCCCTGGCCAGTTAATAGCACTGTAATCCCAATACACTGCTGTATTTCTAATCCATCATCATTATCATGGCTGTACTCAGCACAAGATTAGTCCATGAGGGTTTTTTCTTTCTTTTTCTTTTTTGCATTCCTCAATATTAGCTCTGCCTTTTATATGCTCAAGAAAAGAAAACTGAGATAAAGTCAGCTAATTCATCTGATGTACTGTGAAGAGGAGGGCTGCATAGAGGAGACTGTATTATATAGTTTGATATACACGTGAGATAAAGATGGATATACTGACATATTTTACATAAGATAGTGAAAAGTAACTTAGTACATTTACTCAAATACTATAGAAAAAATTTTAGTTTATTGTTCTGCTTAACTGGATAAAATACTGTGTTTTTTTGTCTTATAAAATCTTACTTTTAGACTTTCTCTTTTAGATTAAGATTTTTTTTTTAAAGAAACTTTCAAAATACACTACAGTCTTAACTGCTAAATAGTTGTTTCCATGTTTTTAAGTCTGTGACTTTTGTTTTTAGAAAAGTTGAGATTCCTTGTCTCACGTGCGATGTTTCAGTTGTTAGCACTGGAGAAATTTCCCCTCTAAACTTCTCACTTAGTTTTATTTAAATTTCTTCTCAATGTTGGAATAACAGTGTCCAGTATTTTAAAAAATAAAATGAAGTTAGATGTGTCCAGAAAATTAATTCAAGCTTGTTTAGCAAAATATTTCTTTAGCCAAACTTGCAAGATACAGGACAATCCTTTATGGCGATAAGGCGATAATACCACAATTCAAACTTTTCATGTAAATTCCTGCTGCAGACATATACTTTTAACAGTCTGCTAAACCATCAGGCTACCTATGAACTTTATGCTATTTTATCTGCTTGTTAGGTTCTGTTTTTGTTGTGTTTTGTACAGTTGTTGTCTTGTGTGTAGCACTTTAAATAAAGATAATAAGCTATATTAAAATGATCAAAGTGAAGGGAAAGTTGTAGTGTAACTCAGTTTGCACTGATTCTGTTCTCATTTCAGGGATTGCTGTATTTCCAGTCTTATTTATTAGGATTAGCTCTAACCAAAAGCACAGACAGTCTTCCTGGGGTCCACATTAAAAATATACACCAACACATTTCAAAATGGCATTAGCATTACACTAAAATCAATAAACACACACAGAAACAAGTTCAACTGGTATTGCTTTAGTGACATCTTGAATGAGCCTCTGTTTTTTATCTGTTTGATATTGTTCGGCAACCTGTTCCAGAAAGAGGAACCTCTGTACAGAACAGTTTGCTTCATAAAATTAGGTCGAGAATAAGGAAACTCCAGCTGTCCAGAAGTCACTTGACGTGTCATGTGATCATGACATGATCAAAACCAGTACTTACTAGTTTATCAGAGTAACAGAAGAAAAGAAAGAGTTTTGTTTTTTTTTTTGTTTTTTTTACTACTTATTTGCAATCTCTGACTACTTACAGCCTCACAGTACTGGTAGCATGTCTGTGGACCTTCTGGCTTATTTCTTATTTGTTACCTCAGTAATCCCCTCATAACCTCAACTCACTTTGGAGGGGCCTGACCCTTAACTTGAAAACCATTATACTAAACTGCTTACTGACTAATCATATACAACTAGTTACAAATCTAATGACAAACTAGTAACAACTTAACAAACAAGTAACAATATAATAACGTAATTATATAATAATAGTATCACTACTTTTATTTTTGACTGATTGAGTATATTCTATTTAATGTGGGCTTATACTTAAGCTGTATTTTTACATTGTTATCTTGGTACTCAAGGTTCTGTACGAATATGTCTGTTCTGTAAGCACCATAAGAGAATAAGACAGATGAGGGTTTGCTGGGGACGTGCCATAGTAGGTCTCCAGTTCAAGCCTGAGACCACATCTGGCTTCAGGCAGCATGGCCACAGACGGCAGGGTGACATGTGGCGTATGTCTGGGCGAGACCTCGGTAAAAGTCCTGTAGTCACAAAATGAGCAGCGAAAGCCTGAAGCCTGAAAAGTAAGATAAAGGAAAGGGACATAGCAGAGTGTGGGGGATATAAGTGTGAAGTGATGGAGCGAGAAGCCGTGACTGGTGGAGTCCATGCGGTCTCCGTCCTTGCCTGTGGTAGTGCCCAAGCTGGGGTCTTCACTCATTTGTCTAAGAACATAGAAGGAAGGGGATGGGGGAGTGTGAACAGGAGTCAGACCAGAGGGGTTTGTCACATTGTGTGGAGGTGACACCTCAAAAGACCCACTGGCCTGCATAGTGGACAGCCAGTGTCTCCCCTAGTCCTTCCCTTAAGCAGGAAGGGTCTCCATGGCTTCTCACAGTCACACCAGAGTCTCCTTGTGTCTAGCACTCAATCTCTACTTCACTGTTCTCAGTTTGACTCAACTCACTGGACTCTCCACTGCCTGGACTGGCATGTTTAAAGACTCTCTTTGTTTCTTTCCTGCAGTTTGAAGTGGCCTGTCTTTCTGTTTTTGTGGTGAAATCTTTCCACACCACACAACAGTTCCATTCCCCAACCATGAGTCAGCCGAACAAAGGAGGCATCAGTGTAGCTCACTCTGCCTCTGGAATTAAAGAATGAAAAACTTTTCTTTCTTTTTTTTTTCACTGAATATTTCCAGTCCAATTCTTTAGCCCTCACATCCAAAGGAACTTATCCTTTTGTTCACTGTGATCATTTACATCAAAATTCTACTAGATGTCTACATTGTACACTGTAATGACATATAAGCATTTAGGATAAGTGTTAGCTGAACCTTCTCACCCATCAAAATAATCCATTGCACTGTTAAATACATACTGGCATGGCTTCCAAGGTTAATACAGCTCAGGAGACATTGTTTATCATGTGTAACTTTCATTTTGAACATCTCTAAATGGACGTTGTCTTCATCTGCATGCCTTTTATTGTCCATGTGAGGCCTTCTGCTCCACAGCTACTCAGTTGTCATAAATGTTTTAAAAATGCCCTTTGATAACGAGTTTATCATTGTTTTATTCAGAAATATCAACCGGCCCATTATAGTGGCAGGTATTTTGTCAATCGATACACAATAGCGTATTAATATTTAATCCTTTATATGTCACTACTATATAAGAAAAACTGGATTGTTGAGAGGCAGCAGCTGGAGCTCGTTTATTTTCCTGCTTTAGCAGTGAAATAGAGAGGATAGACAACTCACTTCAAGGATGTGTGTATGTGTGAGTGCACACTCACACACACCGCATATATCTGCAGGATGCGTGTGTCTTCAAACAGTAGGTGTCCACATGTTTATGTTTGCCAACACGGCTGTCTGTGCTGTCTTTCGCTGAGATAGGAGAGCCAATGTCTCACCACCCCAGAGTGGTTTTTCCTCCAGTCATAAAGCTAAACTCCAAGGACACTCAATTTGCAGGAGTAACAATGTTGACATTAGTGACAATGAACTGGTGACGATGTAGTGCTTTCCCCAGAATGTATTTTAACAAATGAAGAAAAGAAGAGAATAATTTTGCTTCATCACAAATAATACTATTGACAGAAAGCAGCTTCAGTGTAATCAACCCAAAATGCGTATATGATTGCTTGGTCTATTTTCTGTGCAGTGAAACAATTTTGTTTTATCCCTAAGACCACTCCTTACTGACTTTGGGGCCAGCTTAATACTCACTCAGTGAATGTGTTCACCAGCACAGTTAATTTCTATTAATAGATAATAACACTAGTATGTACCATGCTAAGTCAGAAAATGGCCAATTACTAAATTACATTACAATGTTAAGTTACACTTTTACTTATTCATGTCCTTTGTTTCTGTTTTTGGTAGTTTTTTCTTTCAGTTTATTTTTGAATAGTGCCCTGTTGGGGCACCTGCGTTTTGAGTCGTTCACTTGACATTCCTTTCGTAACTGAACATAAATTAATACGACTGTGGCTAGTGACCTGACTAATTTCCACTGTGTATGTTGCAGTAGAAGTAAACTTTCTATTGCAGATTTGAATAGGCCAGTATTTTGATGCTTTCTGCAATCACAAAAAGTGAAGGTGTTTTACTGCATTCAGAAAGATGGATAAAATGTACATTATCCTAGTGTTCCAGCTAGAAGCTCTGAATTTCTTTTGTATAGCCTGAATTAGGGTTTCCTAAATTTGAATTTAATGTTTACATGTAAAAACACAAAAAAGGATTCTTCTAAAAGCTGATCGTGATTATAATCCTTTCTGCATCCTTTCCTTCATCACCAGCAACTCCTACTGTGCTGAAAGGAGTGGAAAGACACAAAGAAGTGTGCTGTTAAATGTTTTGCGTAGTTATCTCTGTTAGGAGCAGCATATTTGAAAGACGAGGTGAATTCTATTTTGTGTTTTGTTATTGTCAACAAATCCCATAAAAACACCAATTTGAACAATGCCTCTTGCTACTTTCTAACCTCCACACCCTTCCAGTGATATTCAACCCAAGGACAACTGGTTACTAATGAAGACATGAATCTTAAAAACAGGTCTCAAATGTGTTTCACTTGCAACAGCTGGGTACTGTAGTTTTTAGCAAACATTACTCAAACAGAAATCAATAGTGTGTTTGTTGTTGGGCACTCAGTGCCACAGTGTGGGTTAGTGATGTGCCTTTAATCGTTTTTAGATATCAGTGGACTTCAGTGGCACAGAGGAAAAAGTTATATCATACTGTGGATAAACAAACAGTGGGTTTAATTCACTGCACAGTAGGTCTTCAGTTTTTTTTATAGGATTTGCTGATAACAAGAAATATACAGAATAGCACCAATATTATCCTTTAGGTAAAATAAATCATTAATTGATAAAACTAGAAGCAAGCCTGTCACAGTAGATAACTTCAGGTAAGCTTTTGCAGCAGCAGCAGGTGAAAATTGACAGGTGTATGTATGATTGTGTCTCCCACAAAAATAAGAAGAGAAGGAGGTTCAAGAATATGAAAATATTAAATCCAGAAGCAAGCCTGTTTTAGATTGCAAACATGGATTATGAAACATGTGTAGGTGGTGGACTGAATGGACAGATCTGCTCAAGTTGTAACAGAGCCTGCTGTCATCCTGCACAGCTTCTCTGTCCTCCTGACAATACACACATATCATCAGGACAGTCCATGCCATGTTAGACTTCAAATGAACTGTACAATGACCTGCAAATGACAAGCACAGAGAGTTGCAGCCCCCTGTGACTTTGGTGTGAATGAGTTTTAACCCTTTGTTACCGAGAAAGAGGGGAAGAAAGCATAATCTATGATCCCAATGTTTCTGGAATGTTTAAAAAGGTCAATATGCTGATATTTTTGACAGCGCTTGACCTTTTGTGAAAAAAGTAACAAAACCATTGGAATTGAAATAACTTCTTTGTTTAGTTCTGGCACATAATGTATCACAGTCAAAGCATGCTGTCTCCCCACAGCATCTGCCCATGAGTGACTTGACTGTTAATCCGTTGTATTGATCTAATATCAAAAGGTGCTATTTAAATGCAGCATAACTCCCCAGGAGCCATGATCTGTCAGTAGGCTCTGTTTGGAGTCTGGCTGAATAACTAATGCCTGTTTTGTCTGTCACTGTGTCCAGGTGGCCCAACATCTGGCCTCCACCTACAGAGGCAGGGTCTACAAAGTGGTCAGGTGGGCTGATGGAACCCAGGAAAGTAAGTTCATGTACACCGATCAGCCACACTAAAATTACTGCGAGGTGACATGAATAGCATTAATTATGTTGTTACAGTGGCACCAGTCAGGTGTCGGGATACATTAGGATGCATTTGAATAGTCGTTTCTTGGAGTTGAGCAGGAAGATCTGAAATACTTTGACAAGATCCAAAAATGTGATGGCTAAATCCCTTGATCAAATGGATGCAGTGTTTAGAACCTACCAAAAATGGTCTGAGGAAGGACAGCTATTAACTGAAGACAGGATCGTGGCACCAAAGATTCACTGATGTGTGTGGGCAACATAGGCTGGCCTGTGTGGTCTGATCCTGTCAAAGAGCTACTGTAGCACAAATTGCTTAATGGCAGAAAGCTGTCAGAACCAACGTGCATTCAGCTTGCTGTGTATGGGGCTGTATAGACACTGGTCCATTGCTAAAAACTGACATGGTGCAGTGGAACAAGTGTGTGTGCACCATTTTCCTGTTGTTACTTGCATTATTTGCCCATTTTAACTGTTAGTGCTGGTTTGTATATACAGTAGTTATGCAATAAACTGTCAGATTAATGAAGTGTGCTTAGTGAAGCACTGCAAAAAGAGTGTCTTTCAATGCAATCTGTACTTAGTTATGTTGAGAGTATGTCACTAGTCTAGTTTTGGTACAGTCTAGTTCAGGTTACTTAGTTACATGAATATGGAGTAGCTGTTTTCTAAATCATGTACTATCACCAATCACTGAATCAATACTTTTTGTTGTTTGTTAGAAGAAAAATAACTTGACAACAGCCTTGTATTCCACAGCCTTTCTCCACCAAACTCTTTAACTCAGGAGAAAATTAAGCAAGCATCTTGTTTTAATGGGATGTGATATGTTTGGTATAGAAAACGTTTGGAAAAAATAGTGAGTAAAGGGCAGAACCTCTTACTAAAGCCCCCCCAGCTATGGGTTGTTTTATCTCTGTTTAGCTCACCATTCTTTAAAGCAACCAATGAGTTAGTGTACAGTGGTATTAACAATGTGTACTGTTATTGTTTTGAATTAAGCTCGACAACAGCTTGTGCTTTATTGTCTATTTAGAATGGGTGTTTTTGACAGCACCGTTCTCACTGTCAGTAATCTCTCTACACCTCTCCCCAATCAGCTACATCAATTCCAGCTCTGATATTCCCGCACATGCATTTGACCTCACATTAACCCAGATACATTTGATCTTTAAGAGCCATAAATTGGCTTTTGTCATTACCATAGGTTAATTACTGAGATTTGCGCAGCACTGTTGCTACACTGTGATTGCAATAATACGAAGTACACAAAAGCCATTCACACTGCCTGCATGTGCACTAAAAATAGGCATTGTTTTTTTTTCTTTACCTATCAGGAGTTTTGTTTGCAATAGTCTATTATTGGCACTCTACCTAGCAGTACTTTTGATACAGTCTGATTCTATAAAGCCCAGTTAAACCTCACCCTTCCTGTCATTCTCTTTTTATTACGTCATCTGACTGGAAAGCCAAATGTAGATCTGAATACGATCCCTGCATTCCTCACAGCACCTTTATGAGAAGGAAACTACTCTGCATTCGAGTATGCACTGCAAATCATAGTTCAGATAATATTTATATATTTTTACTTTAAACACTTTGATTTCACTTTTTAAAACCATCTTCCACATTGGTTTGATTTTAAATAAACACAGAAAGTATCTTCTCCTCATATCAGTCCTTCAGCCATGGGCATTTTTACCTTTTGTTGACAAAAACAGTTACTCAAAGAAATATTTAACAGGTTAATCTGTAATGAAAATAACTGTTAGTTCGAGCCCCAAACCAGACAAAGACAATTTTATTGTGTATTGCTTAAATGTTGCTGTGTTTATGAATCATTTTAGACCATGAAAAATTAGTAAATTATCTTGTCAAGTATCACGATTACTATTTAAAAGTCATGTCGTAATCACAATGATTTTTGTCATGAAGCTCAGACAAAATAGGGATACCACACAGATAATGAATGTTTGAATAACCAACATTTATTTAATTAAATAAACTCAAAAGAAGGTAGCACAATGGCATGTGGTTAGCACTGTTGTCTCACAGGAAGAAGGTTCTGGGTTCAAATCCACTGGCCGGCTGGGACTCATTATGTTAGGTTAATTCGCGATTCTAAACTGGACGTAGGTGTGAATGGTTGTCTGTCTCTCTGTGTTAGCCCTGTGATAGACTTACAACCTGTCCAAGGTGTACCCTACCTCATGCCCTATGACAGCTGGGATAGGCTCCAGCCTAACCGCAACCCTGAATTGGATAAGTGGAATAAGATGGATAAGAACTCAAAGGAAATGTGGAACAGCTAGGCCAGTAATGTGGTGAGTGTGTGGGTGCAAGTAAGTGATGGAGGTATCTGAAAGAAAGATAAATGGCAAGCAAACAAACTTTGCTATATAGTACTTAGTGCTTGCTATAGAAACAAGAAGTGCCTGAAAAATGGAAAAAGAATATGACTGCCTCAATTCAGACACAATTCAAGGAAATTAAACACAAATTTAAACTGTGCACAATATTTTTAGCCCAGACACAGCCAGCTTTGCAGTCATACCATTGTCTTGAGCTGTCATATGACATGAATGATCATAAGACATAAACCCAGGTATATTTCTCTTTACATTTCACTCTGCCATTCATTCCATATGACTTTAACTCTGAGTCCTATCATGGCCTCTGAAGATTGCTTGCAGTTGTTCCTCTTTACTCCTCAGACAGGTACATGAAAAGGTTCTAATTTTTTTAAGAAATCAAAGGTTTGATTAACCATGGATGTTCATGAAATATTACAGGAAAGTGTGAGTGTGTGTGGGTGCGTGTGTATGTGAACAGGCTCCTATCTGATTATTACCAGTGGGCGTTTCTCTGGAGTTCCTTTATGAAAAGAGGTTTTATATTTCTCTACTTTAATAGACGTTCTGTGCTGATGATCCTCTTTTAGCTCAGTAACCATGACACTCAGACTCTCTGTCTGATATGCAGGATCAGTAACAATACTCCAGATGTTGACAAGAACAGCACATCCATGTTGTTCTTCTCTGTGATCACCCCCTGAATTATGTGTTTTGTTTGCCTGCTGAATGCTGATTATGGGAAAACCTGAGAAGTCCTGGAAATTATATAGGATATACTGAAATACATATTAGGAAAGTTTAAAATGTTATGGAGGTACTAATGCTTTCCCTTTCTCCAAGCTGATGTAGTTTCAGACCCTGTGCAGTAAAGTCAACTAAAAATCAGCTGTGACACTGACAGACACTGTTGATTTATTTTACACTGTATGTCACAGAAAAGTCATTAAAGTGGTAAAACTCTGCACTGCAGTATTGCCTAATCAGTGCTTTTCCCCAGACGCTGAGGCATGACAAATAAGGCTATATTTAGGTCATGTGTTCAAGCCAGTTTGAAAGAAAACATATGGATAACCTGTAAATAGAGATTCAGCTAGTGGCAGGTCTTTCTAAGTGAACTCTGCTGCACTAATTGAGCTGTGATTTTATTGTAGGGGCTTGTGTGGGAGTTTCTATCAACACAATTTCTAAATTAAACACATTTCTGCAACAGCAGATACTAAATTGACATATTCCCAAGTTTATTTTCATCATTTTTGATATGAAGTGCCTTATATTATTAAATATTTAACGTGCTCAGAAACAGTTTTACACTTTCTTGGACAGACTCACGTTTTTGCTTTTCAGGGTTTATCTAAAATACACACGTTTTAAATATGTGACACGGACACCTTCTGTCCCTTGACTTCACTTAAATTACATAAACAGAAGAGAAAGTTGAACTGGTTTTACCTATATTTTTTGGCTACAATTATAGTGTACAATGTAAATTGAATGTTTTAAGACCCTTTATGGTAAATGGTAAATGGACTGGTTCTTATAGCGCTTTCTCAGCTCTGTTTTGAGCCCTCAAAGCACTTTTTGATCTACCACAAGCCTCATTCACCCATTCACACACATTCTTACAG
>VVAS01006749.1:4269-15554 GCA_015103295.1 Ptychochromis oligacanthus
AACCAAACCACTGAGAGAAGCTTAATTTAAATCCTCATTGACCCCAAATAAAGAACACAGAGGCCTGCTAAGTTTTTGCACGTGTATCAGTCACAGAGGCCAGATGTGTATGCCAGCCTGCCACCAAGATGTGGCACTTTGAAGATGACCCAGCTGCAGTATGGGCTTTAAACCTGATCTTTACCTATGAAGTCTGGCCTGGCCTGGTCTGGTCCAGCTCATATCATTAACAATAGCCTTTGTACTTTTTGCTTTATGGCTGCTCTACGGCTTTAAAAAGGGTTTCTCAAAGGAAAGAATTGGGTGCAGGGGTAATTAAGCACAGGCCTGGGTACACAGACAGTGCATACTTCAGACAGACAAAATGTTCTCTTTTTTCCAGTACTCTTCTTGTTTATTTGGATTTGCTTGCAACTTGATTTCCAGTTCTGTAGCGTAATAATTCTTGCTCTAAAATACTAAAACCATCCTGCTTTTCTTCTGTGTTCAGTCCTACATCTACCTGTTAACCAAGGCTAGGATTTTACAAGAGCAGACAACCACTCCAAGCTTTGATCTCCACTAATCACTTTGTTCAGGGTGGTTTTAATATAAGAGAAGGTACTGAGCTTGCTGGATAGGTTTTCATGATGGAACAAGAACACGCTACCTTTTTCTCACAGTTGATCAGCAGTTCATCTTTTTCCTGCTGAAACTTCATCTCTTGATCCTGAAAGGAAGCAGAGCTGAAATAACAGGTACAGGAGAGCTGATAATGACAAGCATTTTTAAAGCTTGTATTGTTGCAGTGACAGTAAGTAATGTTTAGATGAGCACCACCACCCAGATCATACCCTGACTTGTTGGTGTCTTCGATGTTCACTGTCCTGGAGCTGATGTTTGATCTGAGCCACAGCTTTCTCTAAATCTGTTATCACCTCAGAGGCCTGCAAAAGAGAGTGGAGAGATTTGTTAAAAGTTTTGTGTTATTAATCAATCAGCAGCAAATTTAGCAGGCCTGAGGGAGACGTGTGTGGATGTGCTGTGGTAATGTGAACCTTAGCAGCAGAGAGAGCATGCTCCTGGTGCAAGTGGCTCATGTCAGTCTCGTATTTGGCTTGGAGCTTCTGTATGGCCTGGTCATGCTGCTTGCTCAGCTGCTCTTTCTCTTTCTGCAGGATAGTAACCCTGTGCAAAGTTGACAGCTTGATTCAGACTTCTGACACCAATTTCATTGCACACTAATACGTTACATAAAAATTTCTGAAGATCTCAAGAAGGCATTTAAATTAAATATCACATAGTAGTAAAAGCTAGTTATGAAAAGTTGGTTAGTTTAAAAAGTTTTCCATATTAGCAACATGTATATGAGCAACGTGTCCTACTTTTACCTCTCTACTCCTCTTTATTGTTCAATCCAACTCTATTCCACAAACAGGTTCATACCGTCTGTTAGCCTCCTGCAGTTCAACGCTGATGGATGCAATGTGGATCTCCAACTCGGCCTTCTCCTGTGTCACTTTCTGACGTAGCGTGTTGCCCTTCTCCACTTCCACCGACTGCTGTTTCACCCGGAGCTCAAGCTCTCTCACCGTTTGCTCCTGGATCACAAGGATGCACAAACTTTATTAAACCAAACAGCTTGAACCATTAAGGGCACCAGCATAGGAAAATGTCACGGGTCAGAGGGTCGCATGCTCCCACTGTGAATCCAGACACAGAAATCTGGTTGCTAATATCAAAGAATGTGGCTATGTGTGCAGCCAATTGACCCTCTGACTTCATTCTTGAAAATATATAATTACTCTAAAATGACTTTGTAAAATATTTGAAAGATTACTGATTATATACTACTAAAAACAGTAGCTGAAAATCCTACCCTGCTCCACATGGTAAAATCTTAGAAGATCCCTTTGTCTGTCATTTATGTCATTTTTGTTCCTCCACTCAAAAAAGCTCAGCTGCAAATGTTTCTGGTCAGCTGTCATGCCTCTATAACATTTTAGCTACAGTTTCAACTTATTACCCAAATTCTGACATGAGAATAAAGTCATGTCGATACCAGCTTCTAGGGTAGGTTTCCTCACTGGAAACTCCAACTTAAAATTCAAATGCATATACAGGTTACTTGCATAATAGTAACCTGCATATGGTGCATGAACATGGGCTTGAGATGAGCTTTCTACAAATTCAGTAACACTAGACAATAATCAGTTGTTAGCCAGGTCTGTATGTGAATACTGCCTGATTTTACTGGTAATTTCAAAGTCTAGCCATATTTTTTAGATTCTTAAAGGACTGATATTGAGAGTCGGTCGCAGTAAAGTGCTGGTACATCAATAAAAGGCATAATAAAAAGAAAACAAATGCAGGAAGTAGGATTTTGCAATGATTTGCCCGAGAAACTATTAACGTACAAGTAACTTATAACTTCATAGGTTCATGATTTAAAAATATGAACATGGTGATCACGTGTAAAATCAGATTACTCCAATATACACCAACAATGCTGAGATATTTCAGTCTCTTTTCCAAATGTCAAAAACTCAATCAGGATTCTGACTTTCAATAAAGACAATGATCAAAGTCCATCCTAAGCAGACAGCGTCTTCCTACACCTTTTTGATTAAAAGGAAACTTCCCTTCTCTGCCTATTGTCCATCAACGTGCACATATGTGTCTTTGTGTGTGTGTGTGCATATATATATGACAGCATGGAATGTAGTGTAGGCGGACTGATAAAGGCGATGATGGGGCGCTGATTAAAGATGGAGCATGCTAGTTGATCTAGATGATGACAGAAGATTGCGATGACAGAAGGTGGAATGATGGGAGAGCAGGGAATGGTGTGTTTGAAAAGAGTATGAGAGCAGTGCCCGGTAAGGCTGCTGAGAGAGACTTTTGTCTTTGTGTTAGCAGTATGGGGCGTTAAGAAAAGGAACAAGGGGCCTGTGTTGTGCTGGGACGCGTGCTGACACTTAGCTCTCTGGCAGGAGATGAGAAGACACATCTCTATACTGAAGCCTGACTCGGCACACCTGGACACACTCAGTGGGGCCAAAATATGTCCCCTAATTAGGTGTTTTAGAAGGAGAATGACTTTGTGTGAAGTGCAGACTATATAAACTAGATTATGAGCTCCGTTCCTTTTCAAAGATTTTGAAGTGATTAAGTCTTTGAAGATGGGAAAAAAAACATGTAAGCTGTGACGACAAAGCCATAAGAAGTGATGGACAACCTTGCACAATATTTGTATCAGAACTACAGCGAGCAACTGGAAGGCAGCCTGGATCATCACTCGTTTCCTGAGGCCTGTCAGGCTGTGTGTATGCATGCATATTGTACTTAAAATTCTAATAATAGATAAGATTTTTTATGAGAAGCTCTTGTAGTTGGCCTATGTTTACAAAAGTCCTCATAAACATCACTTTAATCCTTATATAAGATAAACAAACACAACAAGTAAGTGAGGGGAAAAATAAGTCACAAGAAACAGTAAACATGGGGAACAGGTGTCCAAGAAATTGACTTTAAGACGTTTAGTGCCATTTTCATAAATCAGTTACTCTGTATTTGTCTAAGACAGTGTTATTAACTATTTACACAGACAAAAAGATAACAAAATCCCATTTCAATCAGTGAAATATCAGCTATGGAGAAAATGTGGCACTGCTACAAATGCATCTCTAACCATTGCAAAGCATTAATAATATCTCCTATACCAGTCATTTGGTTTGGACGTGCATGGGCTACTGTTAAGAGCTTGGCTAGTGCAGAATCAGTCAGATAGCAGCTTGTCTTTATTTTCAAACACCTACTCAGTCACACTATCTGTTCTGCCCTGTGCAGAGATAACAGCCAAAAACAACATCTGAAGTATCTTCTTGTGATCTCAGCTGGAGAGAAATTCAACGAGGTAGCAGTGGGCAGATGAACTGTCTTCATTTCATTTGTTATTAAACCACATCCAGTCTGCTGTATTTGAAGGGAATGAATCACTGATGTGAGTTTGTCCTGGCTTGCTTGTGTTATGAAAAGTTCACTCATATCACACATATTGTGTCCTGAATATGAACTCAGGATCTATATCTCCCCCTTATATGGAGGGGATGGTGCAGTGGTGTGCAAAGACATCCATGTTTGGTTAACTGGTGATTCTAAATTAGCCGTGGATGTGAGGTGGATGAAGTGCTTCAAGTGTATAGAATCTGTGGTTAAATGTGGCTTCTAGTCTAAAGTGCTTTGAGCGGTAGGTAAGACTAGAAAAGTGCTACATAAATGCCAGTCCATTCCATTCATTTAGTACCTGATTTAACTGACATCTCCGCTGCCAAAAGGTGAACTCTGTTTCATAAAATGAAAGTGGGATTCGACTTGGTTGTTGCAGGAAACTAATAAAACATTATGTTCGTTCTTGTTAGAAGTGATGCAACAATATTATTTAGATTACTCATTAGTCAGCTGTTCTATAAAAACTAGTACATTAGCTCCAAGAGTCCAAGGTGAAGTTTTGTAATTGTTTGTTCTAGTAATTTGCTCTAAGGCTGCCTCGCCTCATGTGCTTTGTGCCATAAGCAGAAAGGTTGAACTGTACCAATTGCATGTACCAGTATATCAACAATATCAGCACTGGTGATTGTCCTGTTGGAAAGTAAGGTGACATTTACCAGTGGCACTGGTCGATACGAGCCGAAAGACCTTAAAGCAGTTCTGCTGTTTTATAATGAAGATTTTCTTTTTATTTTCCTTGAACAAAAGGAGAAATAAATAATAAAATAAAATAATAATAAACAACAAACACAAAACAAACAAAAAAATATCAGCTATTGGCCAAGCTGTTCTGTTAAACGCTGGTATCGGCCCAGAATGTCACAATCAATGCATGAACCCTGTGATTTAAAACACAAAAAATTAAGTTTTTGAAAAGTTCTTGTTCAGACAAAGTGATAATTCTTGTACAATTAAATTAAACTAACTATTATAATGATTACTTAACCTGTTTAAAAGTCTGTTTCACTACCTTAGATGTACAAATTTCACACTTAGGTTTGTTATTATGATAGTAAACTTTAAATCTCGAGGTTGGTGACTGCAGGTCTGGAGAAAACAAGCTAAATGTGTTTAAATGTGTCACCTGAGCATTGGAAAATTATAACGCGTTTCTCAATATTGAAAATAAAAAAAATGATTTTTATTTACAAATCTCAGCAACAGAGTTTGGATCAGTATCTTTATAAAAACAAATTATAATTACGTAATGGTAAATGGTGTCTCGTGGGTTTATTAAAGTCAGAGAGCTTTTTGAAATAATTATCATTGAAAGTACGCAGTTTGCTCACATTGGTAGTCCATCTGGCTTAATTTTGTTTTCATGTTGTTCTTTACCTTCATCACTGAAAGTTATGAAAGGTTTGAGGACTTTCAAACTCAGAATGTTGACAGTTTTCTCCTAACTTGATGCTTCGTCCTTTGCGGTTTCCTCAGATGGTGGAAGCAGCACAGACGGCTCCACAGCCCGGAGTGACAGCCCGGCCCCTTCAGCTCCGTTCACCTCTCAGGAGGAGACGGAAAAACCACCAGACCCCGAGCTAGAAAAGAGGCTGCTGGGATATCTGTCTGATCTGAGTCTTACACTACCGACAGACTCCCTTGCCATCACAAATGAACTCAACAGTGTGAGTTTGTGTCTCCAATGCTTGTGGTATGATTGAACTTAATGTTTTCTGGGTTTTTTGACGTCTCCCTGTTGTTGTTTTTTTCGTCACAGTCAGAAACAGCTGTTAGTCACGGGTGCATCCAGAGTCTGCTGCTCAAATTCTCTGCTCAGGAGCTCATCGAAGTCCGAGAGCCCACTTCAGCTTCTTCTTCTTCTACAACAACTTCCTCCTCCACATCTTCCTCCACAATCGTCGTAGCTGTGGACCACACAAAACTTTGGGCTATGATTGGATCTGTGGCTGGAGCCCAGAGGCCTGGAGTCAAGAGAAAAGCAGAAGACCAAACGCACAGCAAAAGGGCTGCAGGCTTCTCGTCCTCACTTCAGAGCTCTGCTTCTCCTCCTCACTCATCGTCCACATCGCTGACACCGGCCTCCTCACAGCCGGGGCCTTCAGCGTCGGGGAGCGGGACCGAGAAGAAGGGCAGGAGCAGCAAAAGTCAGTCGTCTCATTTGGACATGGAGATTGAAAGCCTCCTGAACCAGCAGTCCACCAAGGAGCAGCAGAGCAAGAAGGTAACAGAGATGGCTATTATGACCAGTACAGTTTTTAACCACTTAAAATTGGAGATGTGATTACTGCTGCGGCATCACGCGACTGTCGTTCATGCCCAGTTAAGCAGAGAGATTCTGGAGCTGCTGAACGCCAGCACGGCCAAGGAGCAGTCCATCGTGGAAAAGTTCCGATCTCGCGGCCGAGCTCAGGTCCAAGAGTTCTGCGATCACGGGACCAAAGAAGAGTGTGTTCGCGCTGGAGACACGCCGCAGCCATGCACCAAGTTACACTTTCGGTCTGTACTTGCTTTACAGTGATTTGCACTGTTAAAAAGAGCCCACAGATTAAACTGGTACCAAAAAATATTACATGAAACTAAATTAAAAAAAGCAAACATAATAACAAACTAACAAGAGGTAATGGATACAATTGAAACACTATTTCCACAGTAGTCCTGGCTGGTCCAAATCATGATAAGAACACAGGCTGCTTGAGAAAAGAGTCTGATATTCAGGTGTATTGTAAATATTAGTGATTTTATAAATGGAAGATTCTTACTAACCTGCTAAGTACAGTTACCCATCTGTCTCCTTGTTTTTAAAAGTATAAGAGACATCCATCAGTGTTTGAGTAATATTCTCTTTGGCCTGCAGGTGGCACTCTAATTATGCTAAATACTGTGTATTCCTCATAGATAGCAGACACACCACATTTTTAAGAGTGTTCTAGCAATACTCATGCCTAATGCAAAGAACAATGTTTAAAACTTACTGCCTAACTCTAACTCTGCCCGCCTCTATTAGAACTTTTATTTTAATGAAGAATTAAGTTAGAAAAAACACTTAATCACAATTTAAACTGAAGAATCAGGGACTGAAAAGATCCCTTTCATCCTTTGCCTCTGCTAGCTGGCAACAGTTTGAACCTTGCATTAACCGGAGGAGTCTGAAACAAATGTTTTATTTTGTGGTGTGTACTGTGTGTTTTGTCATGCAGTCGCATCATCAACAAGCACACGGACGAGAGCCTCGGCGACTGCTCCTTCCTCAACACGTGTTTCCACATGGACACCTGTAAGTACGTCCACTACGAGATCGACAGCCCCCCAGAGACCGAGGGGAACCTGCTGGGGCCTCAGGCGGGGACCACAGAGCTCGGCCTCCACGCAGGGGACGCGGACAGCAATGTGGGCAAACTCTTCCCTGCACAGGTGAGGGAGAAGATGGACGATTAAACGGGAGTCTGTGAGACAGGATGAATGCATGGGGCCTGATATATTTTTAGATAATAAAATTGTACTTTGATATTCAGTGGATCTGCTGTGATATCCGCTACCTGGACGTGTCCATCCTGGGTAAGTTTGCAGTAGTGATGGCCGACCCTCCCTGGGACATCCACATGGAGCTGCCCTATGGTACTCTGACTGATGATGAGATGAGGAAACTTAACATCCCTATCCTACAGGATGACGGCTTCCTCTTCCTCTGGGTCACTGGGAGGTAACTAAAACAATCCAGCATGTTCAAAAATATGACTCACTGGTTTATGTGACCGTTTATCTCATAACTGAACTGTTTCATTGATCTACGAACTAGTGCCCTACAATCTGTTCAAGTTAAATCTCTGGAGACGAATGTCTGCTTTTTCCCTAGTAAGCACTTTTCCTTGAGCTGTAAATTTACCCAGTTTATTGCAATTTAATATAAATGTGTTGTAGTGTGTATATATTGTTATATATGTATTTTAGTATTAAATGTATTCTGGTTCTTAAGTTACAGTTAAAAATGACAAAACAAGCACAAACCAACAAAAGTCAAGGCTCATGAAATTAAGTCGTGGACCTTTTTCACAGCAGCTTTTTTCACATGAAGGAGCAGGTTAACACAGGTGTTACTAATGACATTAACAGTGGGTCTTTACTGTGTAGGTACTGAGTCTTAATTAATATCATTAGTAACATCTGTGTAATAATTCTTGGTCTTCTGAGTTAAGTTAAGATGTCCCATGGAGGCTCTGTCATGGTTTGTGGCTCCATTTCAGCCAGTGGTGTTGGAGATCTTGTCAGAACTGATGGAATTATAAGTGCAGAAAAGTCCCATCAGATGTTGATCCACCATGCAATACCATCTGTAAAAGGTCTGATTGGGAACAGCTTCATTTTTCAGCAAGACAATGATTCCAAACACACTGCCAATGCAGTAAAAACATACCTGGATAGAAAAACACACAATGGAACTCTATCAGTCATGGATTGGCCTCCCCAGAGCCCGAACCTCAACATTATTGAAACAGTGTGGGATCATCTGGACAGAGAACAGAACAAAAGGCAGCCAACATCCAAAGAAGAGCTTTGAATGTCCTTCAAGAAGCCTGGAGAACTATTCCTGAAGACTACTTAAAGAAATTACAAGAAAGCTTTAAGAGAGTTCAGGCTGTGTTGAAGAATAAAGGTGGTCATACCAAATACTGACTTTCAAGCTGGTTAGAATTGCACAACTGATTTTGCCTTATATATTGTATTTCCATGTATGTTGCAATGTTTCAGTAAATCGCTGCCTCTAGTTCCCATTTTTCCTACCAAAATGGAAAGAAATTAGGGGTGGCTCAAGGCTTTTGCACAGCGCTGTATATGGTTACATATAGTCTTTAATTATTAGGCTTGAGCAATATGTTAAAATTTTCCAACTGAACACTGTGAGTCCATTACCTGACAAATGCTTTTATACGCACAAAATGTGCACGTGTGCAATGCATACAAAGTAAGAAGCAGTCAGCTTAGTTTGCATGAGCTTTCTAGAATACAAAATGTATTGGAGAGGGAACTTCTGTCTTGCTGCTGTGTTGTGGAATAGATGACGTCAACCATGCAATGCCAGATCTCCACAGCTTTACATTTACTAGTCGTAAATGATGAGAATCTCCATCAGTGTTTGTGCACAACTCTTCACTTAACCTCCACGCAAAAGGAAAGAGGCACCACTGTGGTGCTATTCAGGTTATTTATTTACCAAGGGAGGCAACTAAATCTCCAATAACTGATATCTCACCCTAACAATCATTCTTAGATACATTATTCAAACTCATCTTTCTCTTCCTGTTACAGGGCTATGGAGCTGGGCAGGGAGTGTCTCAGCCTTTGGGGGTGAGTTTTGCCTTTTGTAAATCTATCACCATGATGTCATCTATTTTTATCAGGTGTTTCTTTAAACCAATTTGACGTTATCTTCCTCTCTCAGTTACGAGCGTGTGGATGAAATCATTTGGGTGAAAACCAACCAGCTCCAGAGAATAATCCGAACAGGCAGGACGGGTCATTGGCTGAACCACGGGAAGGAGCACTGCCTGGTACGTTTGAATGATCCTGCTGTGCTTGAGGAATTTAACCTTCAGCAACTTTTGCTTTTTAATTCTTTGTTGTAAAAGGGGCTATCCAATAGCTAGAAAAAAGATCCTACAGTATCATTCTAAATGTAAAACCATGTTTGTTTTCAGGTTGGTGTAAAAGGAAACCCGCAGGGGTTCAACAGGGGTTTGGACTGTGATGTCATTGTGGCAGAGGTAAACAGCTGTATATCCTCTGTTACACATGCTGTCATTACCCATGATTCCTTCAGCCTGAATCATGTCTGTGCGCCCTCAGGTCCGCTCCACGAGTCACAAACCAGATGAGATCTACGGCATGATAGAGAGACTCTCACCAGGCACCAGAAAGATTGAGCTCTTTGGTCGACCCCACAATGTCCAGCCCAACTGGTAACGTACCATCATGCTTTGATTCAGAGGCCAGCGAGCTGTTCTACACATCTTAAAACGTCGCTTTTATTTCCACATCCAGGATAACTCTTGGGAACCAGCTGGATGGCATTCACCTGTTGGATCCTGAGGTCGTGGCTCAGTTTAAGAAGCGTTATCCAGATGGCGTCATCTCCAAACCCAAAAACATGCAGTGAAGATGTCATCATCACTGGTCACATGTCTGAACAAGTTTGTTTGCAAACTGTTTTTTTTGTTGTTGTTTTGTTTTGTTTTTTATACCTGTAAACATTTTTTTTAAATAAATATTGTCAACAAATGGCCCTGTCTCCGTCTTGTTTGTGTCGGTTTCATGGTTTCTCTGCAGATTCGTAAACTCCACAATTAATGTTTCAGAGCATCCTGTTCATCAATAAAAACACACAGGAGACATTTTAATACAATTTTCATATTTCTTTAGTTAAGAATGAAGATACTTTTGACGTATTATGGATTTGAACAAGTGATCTGGATCAGCACTTAATCACAAATTTTCAATTTAGGCAAATACAGGAAGATTTTCTTCCATCCATCCATCCATTTTGTACCGCTTATCCAACTCAGGGTCGCGGGGGGGCTGGAGCCTATCCCAGCTGTCATAGGGCGAGAGGCGGGGTACACCCTGGACAGGTCACCAGTCTGTCGCAGGGCTAACACAGAGAGACGTACAACCATTCACACTCAAAAATTTGCACTTTAAAAACACAATCATAACTCTTTTTCTCCAACTGTAAAAATATCAAACGGAAATAAGAAAGACTATTGAAATACCTTACAGAAATGAGCTGCTGTGCAGCTCAGTTTACTTTATATTGTGGCCATGAGGTGCAAAACAAGACTTCAGCAAACATGTCGTCTTTTCTGAAATGTTTTGTTTTGCACTTGAAGGCCGCCAGGCCTTCTCACAGATGAACTAACTAGTGGAAAAACTGCTGCTAAACATATTTAAACCTAGTCTGCAGATATTACACATGGTGTCAACTCATGCATTTCTATGCTAGGATTAGGGTTAATGCCTTTTATAAAACAGCAAACTATTTTCAGTGTTGTGTAATTTTCGTTTTAGTCTGCAGGGTTGGTGTCACAGAGCAGGATTAGAAAGTTAATTCATGATGATGACTGTTAATGATAAGGTTTAGACAGAGATGCTCATCATCACACTGAAGGTTATCTGCCTCATCTTGCTTTGTGAAACAGCCCTTATTTAACTTCAGCTATGATCTAATCAGCAAACTAATAATCCATCAGGTTGTTTCCCCACAAAAGGTAGTCAAAAAATATAAAAGAAACAGTAGAAAATAA
>VVAS01006751.1:3777-14714 GCA_015103295.1 Ptychochromis oligacanthus
TAAAGCATCTGTTTAGCAAAGCTAAAGCTGTGGGCTGGCTTTGTGGCTTTGTGATCAGAAGGTGACAACCAACAAGGTAATCTGTTGTTTACAAAAGGTGTCTGACTGAAAAGCACCTCTCTGACCCATCTGAGTCTTTTCTGTCTTAGGGGTGAGTCAACCTCGCCTTCCTTTCCCATCTCACCCAGACAGCCTCATAACTCAAGCTCAGGGATGGCACAAAGTTGGCACTGTGATAGAACACAGGAAACAATGCCTTACCCAGGCATCTAGCTGCTAAACCTTGATAGCACTACACCTCCCACTCTCTCACTTGCTCTCCCACACACACTGACAAATATATCTGTGGTAGAGTTATTATGTGTGATATGTCAACACGAGGAAAAACATGGTGTTAAAATAGGATTGCAATCTGTTTTTAGTTTAGGCAGAATAAACTTCTGTATTTAAGGATTAGGGTCTTGAATTTGCGCCCTAGCCTGAAAATAAAACACTTTGAGGTTTGAGGTTTCTAAATGGCAGCTGAAGACAGACTCATACCTGTATGTACTCCTTGTTGCTGTCCTCGTTGGGCGTCCATGCATTGTCATTGTAATTGAGTCGGGCCTGTCGTGGGAGCCAGCGTTCATCATAGAAAGTTGACGATGCTGTGATCTGGTCATCTGTGATCTTTCCTGACTCCATTCCGAATGCATTACTACAGTGGAAGGCTATAAGAGGAGAGGAGGAACAGTAAATTTTGACCAATATTCATATTTTTGTTTTTATTATTTTAAAGAAAACACCCACTACCAACTCAAACTTACTCTCACTGACTTCCTTGTGCGTCATGTTGTATCGAGCTGAGAAACCATCTTTAGCCACCGCCATGTCAGTGTGGAAAGACAGAGAGAGAATCCCAGTGGATGACTGGATCTCAGGAGGCACCCTCGTCCCACAGTATCGACCAATCAGAGCGCCCACTGTCAATCAAACAGGAGTTATCGGATTAGTCAGTCTGTTTTATGTCATCATTTATTTGCTTGTTAGTTTTTATAACTTATGAAGGAATACTCTGTGTTAGTCATGCAAGATCGCACTCATACAGGTGTCAGGATAGTTTATATAGATAGATCCCTTCATCTTTTAACCTTCACAGTTGTTTATTTGTATCCATCATGACTTGCATTGTTTTTCCTTCTATCTATTATCTCTATCACTCCCTCCTCCGCTGACATCTGCTCATCACTCCACCTCCTCATGTCTTGAACTCTCTTCCTGTCATCTATCTGGATATGGTTTTACAAAGTGGACTATATATATGTACACATACTGTATATATCTGTGCGTGCATGTTTGTGCAAATCCAAGGATTTGCACAAACACGCACGCACTTCTACTGTCTTCTTCTCTAATACCACAACTTGTATATGTCAACACAAACAGATGAATGTCATTTAAAGCCCAAGGGTCTGTGTGTGTGTGTGTGTGTGTGTGTGTGTGTGTGTGCACGCAAGTGTGTGTGTATGAAGGAGAGTGAGCACAAATAGTTGAATCATCCTGCTACTCCCTGCTCTTCTTTTACACACAGATATACGCATGAAGGTCTGTGGAGGAGGAGAGAAAATAGCTGGCAATCGATAAGTGCTATCGATTTTTTTCCTTCCCTTTTGGAATGGGTGGATATCTGAAATAGGGCTCTTGAGCAAATAATGGTAATAACTCTTTTCTTGATTGTGGTGAAAAGGAAAACAGGAAAAGAAGACAATAAAAAAGAGAGGAGACAAGCAAATGTGTATTTAAAAAAAAAAGAAAAAAGATTTTATATATGATATTTCCTGTATAGCTCCCATTTCTTCTGCAATGTGGATTGTCGAGCGACTGCCCTATTGGATGGATGAGTTTGAAAGCAAACATTTTTTGTGTTTGTCACTTTATCAAGAGATATAAATACTGAACACAAAGTTAATTATACATACATGCACATTGAGGAAAAACAAAAAATATTTTGCTGTCTCTTTAGCTTTCTCTCTCTTTTCTTATTTAATTTTGTGCCTAATCAAGTGAAAACCGAGTTCTCTGGCTGTTTATCATCTGGTCCTCTTTTCCCTTGCATTTGAATAAATTGATTTTTAGGCCAACTTGCTGCCTCTCAACATCTCCTCCCTTCTTCCCACTCCTTTAACCTCTTACTGTTAAAAAGCAGAGTCTCTTTTCTGCTTGCCTTTTTCCTGCTTGAGCTTCCTGTGGATTTTGTATTCCTGCAAATGATGAAACTAAATGTCCTTCACCTCTGACTCTCACCCAGTAAATTTCCTTCCCTTTCAAACCCTCTCCCCCTTCATTTCACTGTCTTTCCTTTCATCTTGCTGTCTTTCCTGTTGTCTCTCTCCATCACACAAACCACAGGCCTTTCATTCTCTTCTGTCCTCTTCTTCTCTTTTTGAAGGAGTAAAGATGTTGTGGATTTTTTTTCTACTATCCTTTCAAACACCTTCCTCCTTAATGTGCATTGTGTCTCTGTCTTTCTGTTGTTCCTAAGGCTAAATTCATATTTACAATGTAGTCTATAGAAAGGAACGCACTGTATTGTTTCTCTTTTCAACTTATTC
Source organism: Ptychochromis oligacanthus (assembly GCA_015103295.1). Taxonomy (NCBI): domain Eukaryota; kingdom Metazoa; phylum Chordata; class Actinopteri; order Cichliformes; family Cichlidae; genus Ptychochromis; species Ptychochromis oligacanthus. The sequence continues at coordinate 6,369 of VVAS01006751.1, forward strand.
TAGTCAGTCTTTGCTTAATGTTTTCTAAGGACCTTATAATATTTGCTTAATATACTCTGTTTCCAGTGAAATTGTCCAAAAACATAGTTTTTGAAACTTTGTTTCAAAAGATAAAATATTTAATTCCAAAGCATAGCTTCTTTCCAGCCCCAGTTTCTGAACTCCCTTAAAAATCCCATTTCTTTTTTCTTCCATCTTGAAGGTAGACCAGAGGTCTTCTGTCATTCCTTTATTCATACCAACATCTCATTCCTTTGCTCCAGACTTCCCAGCAGTGGATGACTTTTCTTTGCCCTTCCACTGCTCTTCTATTTCTTTCTACCTCTTCCATCGCTTGAAACTCAAGTCCAAGGGCTATATGCCTTGGAGTTGTCCTTCTAAACTCTTCCAGTTCCTCAACCAGAAATATCCTACCCTCCACTGTTCTGCTCAACAACTCCTATTTTACTTTCCCCTTGAAAAGTTACATTGTTTCTCCACAGTGGGTGCCAGCATCCTGCCTGTAAGCTTGGCTTTCATCTACCAACGCATAGCTTCTAAAATAGTTGCTACTCCACCTCGGTCAATAATGATGTAGGCAGGGCAGAGTACACACATAACTCACTTTGCTCTCTGTACTGACTCATGACAGGGCTGAAATATTGTTTGACATCTCCATTAGGAACACTACCATAATTGTGACAATAATATAAAGATTATATGATCCAAAAGGAAAACACATCCAAAGTATAAATGTTGTACCTCCTGGGAGCCCGTCCCATACTTCCAGCCAGTCGTACTTGCAGTCTCCATCTCCACCTGGCAAGGGATCATTCTCCAGGTCAAAGGTGAGGAAGGTGAGGGTGACATCCATCCTAGGCGGGACGATGATGATGAAGGCGCACTCCAGGTTGTGGGGATATTTGTCAGGAAAGCCCGGGGACTCGATGAGACCCGAGGGACTGGTAAAGTTACGGGAACAGTCTGAACCTGGGACACGGACAGAAAAGCAAAACATATTTTAAGAAATCATATATTAATTGAAAATTTATGTCAATACCAGTTAAATGTTGATTTAACTCATTAACTGGATAAATGTTGGAACAAAATTTGTTTAGAGAAGGATGCAGACCCTCATTACACTTCAAACTAATTATATTATTCTGGGCAGATACTCAGAGGTTCTGTTTTAAGAGGCGAGTGCTTTAAACTCAACTCAGTGCATGTGTCTCTGTTTCATAACTCCCAGTTCTGCTATCTCAATTTCATTTAGATAATAAAACAATGACTTCACATAATGTATGTTCAGTGCAGTTAATGTTTGGCGGGGAACATCTGGAATGTGAATATGTATGATTAGGGCTACAGAATGTTAATTTGTGTGCTTAAGTAGCACGAGTTTCACATAAATACCAATCTTATGGATAGATACATATCCTGAGGGTTTCAAAGAATCCATGGGGGAGAATAAGAAAAGATAACATGCAGCTAATTCAGTTGTTTCAAAAAGAAAGTCAGCATACAGAGGGTTTTTGAAGTGGTAAACCCGAAAACCTTTTCACATTGTGTAAGAACACAAAGTTTCAGTGTCCAGAAAGAAAGGGATCAGCCCATTTCTTAAATGCACTTAAGCCAGACTTTTTATTGCTACCAATTCCTGGGAAAATGCATGAACAGTCTCAACCCAACTACAATCCTTAAGAAAAATTAGCAACATAAGTGAGCTGAAGATAGTATGAGAGGAACAGAATAACAGGAGTGAGAGAGACAGACAGTCTGTTGACAGTATCACGGATGGGTGGTCTGGCTGTTAAGAGGAGCTTTAGACATCATAATACATGCACAGAGTCACGCACACATAAACATGCTGTGACATGGCTGTAATACCCTCTCTATTAACACGCGCACACACACACACACACACACGCATTTTGGAGTGAATGTGGTTGTACCAACTGGACCATTATTCCAGCCCACCCAGCCATAAGACCAAACACTCAGACACACACAAGCAGACACTGTCTAAGCCTCTTATGGTAACCCATAACTCTCATGAGTTAATGAAGAGAAGTTAGAACACATTAACAGAAAGTGTGCTGTGTGGCATGAAAAATGAATTTAAACATGCATGTGTGTGTGTGTGTGTGTGTGTGTGTGTTTAAGTGCAGTTATGTGTGTTTGTAACAACTTGTACAGTAGACATATTTCAGCTGAATTTTTTAGTACTATTTCACAAGTTTCACATCAATTTTAAGCAATAGCTGTCAGCTGCTTAACAGCTTGTATTTTATGCTTTTAACAGCAACCCAAAGGGTTTTTGGAGCTTTAAGTCTGTTTCACTCACTTATGTGCATAACTACACTGATGGTGTATTATGAGCTGTGAAAATGCTTCTGAATGCACAAAAGTACCGTGGATAAACAGACACTAATGTATAACTGCAGCTAACAGTGACTATAAGTCACAGGATAAAGCACCAAACTTAAAGAAAGAAACTTGAACGTTTACTTTCAGTGGAGATCACTGGAGATGAGTATAGACATTTTAACCATATGTTTCCGCTGTTCATAATCAACACCCCTCCCTAGATTTAAGGCAGAGATTATACAGCCTTGACACCCACATGAACAGTTTCATACACCACAGACTCTTAATTTTCCATATGCATGTACAGTTGGTGCCCTTATAGCATAGTCCACGTGGTCACAGCAAACTGGACCTACACGGACGTCCACACAGAGCCTCACGTACATTCTTCCATGGCAAAATTTATGTCACCAGCTGCCACTGCTCACACCTTAGTCGTGAATGCACAAAGTGTAACACTGACTGGAAACTGATGTTCTTGTCTGTGCCTTGTTTTTTTCTTTTACTGTTATTGGAAACCGTCTGTCTCTCTGTGTTAACCCTACGACAGACTAGCGACCTGTCCAGGGTGTACCCTGCCTCTCGCCCTATGGCAGCTGTGAGTTGGATAAGCGGAAGAAAATGGATGGATGGATGGATGTTATTGGAAACCATCTTTCAAGTTTACTGTGGAATTTCACTTAGCAAATACTTAAATCTGTCAGGACATGTGCCTGATTTATGTTAGCTCTGATACACTAAAGCATCATCACATTCACAAATGTGTTTCTTTGCACTTTACTCACATTCTGCTTTTGTTTACTAATCTGCATGAATGTCTCCTTTATTTCTGTTGCCATTCGTTTTCCACCACTTCATCTATTTTTAGTGTGATAAAGAGTGTCTGTATCAATGTATCCAAGTTTTTTGTTTTTTTTCTCTTCCACTTCCTAGTCTGATTTTCTTGTTATTGTGACCTTTTCCCTCATGCAGTGAGCTCAGATTTAAGCAAACACATGCTCACCCAGAGACAAACACTGTCTGTCACTGGATTCTTTTTGTGTCTGGCCCCCCTGCCGAGTCCATCGCTGAATAGCGTGGGTCCGTGTGACTATTAGTGTGAGTGCAAGCCCATGTGTAGAATAAACGCCTGACCAGTTTTCTGCCGGCAACAATTTTATTCCCCTCTCATTACTTCATGTTCATGGACACTGCAAAAACACTTATGCCCTCCTTTCTCCTATCCTCTTCCAACCTGTCCCATCTCTCTCTCTACCTCCACCTTGTCTGATTTCCTTTTCTGTTCTCTTTATTTCCCATCTGTTTGAAATGGAGAAGTGTGAAAGGAACACGTGGTTAACTTGTAAGGGTTGGGGAATTGTGGTTAGCGTGCCTGTGTGTGTTGCTGGGTAGATCCGGTGATGATGCCTAGGGCTCGCAGGGCTCTGGGAAACAGGACTAGGTTTCTCACCGTGTATCTTAAAATTATGTGCTGGCATGTAAACACTTTTATTTATCTAAATTGTGACTATACAATATAATTACTATAAAAATCTGTGTATGTGTTTATATGAAGCTGACATACAGACATATACTTTTATTCAAACCATTTTTCAAGCCACTGGGTTGTTGGGCTGTCCTTTCATCTCTAACACTCACAAGTACACATGCAGAGTAGATTTACTGTAACGTACACACTGAAAGACACACATTGCAGCCGACCACACACAGTTTAACAGCTCCAGCAAAACCACAGCCCTGCTTTTCCATATGTGTTTGGATTCCACCTCAGCGTTGTTTAAGCTGGAGGCTTGTGGTGCTGAAACTCCTCTGACATTACATTTCAGCCGCTGTCACTGAATCACACCAGGGATTTATCTTAATAAACTCACTCTTGAAACAAATTACAGCTGACTTATGAAATCGAACTGCAACCCCTTATAGCGATCCCACTCCAGTTTACTAAAAGTTTAAAACACAGTATTACTTTAATGATGTAATATAGGGAAACATTTGAAATTTCTCTTGATGATATGTAAACAAAATTGCATCTGCATGAGGCTGAAACCCTGTACACAAATGAAACATTCCTAATTAACCGTAAGTTTGTTGAGCATTTGGGAGGAAGCTCTGTTATTTGTTGCATTACCTCAACCACAGAGCACCTTTTGCTTGTTACTAGGTCAGATCTGGATCCGCTTTCCTCAATGAAATCCACGGGCGGGAGGAGGGAGTGATATGATTGGCTTAACTGTCTAGTGAACTGACTCGATGGGTAGTCGGACAGAGGCAAAGAGGAAGTGCCTAAAGGCATTAGGTGGAAAGTAAACAACAGCAGTAATCGGAAGGACTGTCACGATAGCTTCCACATTACATGCCTTGCTCATATATAGAGGTGTTTGAGTGTGTCTGTGTGCATGTGTGGGAATGCGTGGGTGTGCTTATATTACTCATAGAAATTGTTTTGCTCAGTTGCTCTCACTTCCCATTTAGGTCAAAAACTGGTGCCCACATGGCAACATTTTAAATTTAGTTTTAATATTTGATTTTTGGCTTTTGGTTAGTTGTAGGATATTGTTAAGACTTGACATTAAGCTTGGTTGAAGTTACAAGTCTATACAATTATTTAATGCAATGTCATCTTGAGCTACAAAGACAAGTACTCTGTGTGTGTGTCCCTGTATTAACGTTTCCGTGCAGACATGCAAGCTGCCCTGCATTTGTGAGTAACCATTCAGCCTGCATCAGTGAATTCATATATGTGTGTGTGTGTGTGTGTGTGTGTGTGTGTGGTGAGTTCTGGGTCACAATAACGGCTGGGGGCACACAGCCTAGACAGTGGAATTTGATTGGTCTTCACATAATAGTGGATGTGTTTGCATTGGCTGGAATTTTACTACAATCTCCATAGTAACAGGGCTGTAAACAATAACAACAGTAGCATGTCTATTTGTTTTGACATTTAAGTTGTTTTTATGTTTGTTGATACACTTTAATTTTGATGTCTGCTTCTGTACATGTATGTATTAATGTGTTACATGTCCCTATATTCTCTATCAACATGGTTGTACACACACGCAAACCTAATCCTTACCCCATAACACACCCCAGTAACATAAAGGGTTTGTGTCAGAGACTGCATGGAAACCTCTGTTCAAATGAATTAAGGAATTGAAAGGAGAAAAGTGAAACCATTATTAATGCTAATAACCCAACAACACAGGGCACTGAAACAGAATGAATAACTGAACTTTCTTATAACAAAGACTTCTAGTGTTAGGTTTACATATAAAAAGAATTTTCAAAAAAAAAGTTAATTTTTAATTTTATGCTCCCAAGAAATCAAACCTTCCTCCCCCTAAGAAAATGCTCTCGTTCTAGTAAACAATGTCTTCTTGCAACAAGAAGATAACAAGTATACTTGTGCCCTAAACCTCTTCACAACAAACACTTCTGTCCTTATTTTTTCCCCCATATTTTTCAGTAGTGAGGCTATATTGGTTAAGTGGAGGCCATGAAAATACAAGAAAAGAGTTGAGGAGAAGAGAAGCTTTTTCGTCTTTCTTTTACAATGGATAGAACAGAATGTGCATGGGTACCAAAGACAGATACAAATTTAGATGATTCTGCATGAGAGTATACAGATTGTCTAGCACACACTTACACACAAACTCTAGTCACCCACACAACCAGACGCTCAGTTGCACCTTCCAGGATAACAAGATCTTGTTAGCCGTATGACAACAGCTTGAATTTTCCAAATGGCTCCGTTATTACTGCCAGAGAAGGCTGGACACCAACTGCACACACACATATGTACAGAAAAACTAAGAAATGTCCTGCAGAGGATATTCGTAGGAGTCAGATTTTCTTTAAATAGGTTGTATATTAATAGTTGATATGAATAAATGATAAAAAACAATGCTTATATTAAAAAATGAAATGCAATATTTGAACGTTTAAGTAGACAGTAAATGTATGATTGTGGTCATGAGAAAATATCTGAAGAAGGAATTTTTCATGATTTTATCTCAGTAGAAGATGTGTTTACACACTACTGTAAAAGCAACTGAAAGCACAAAGAAGAAAAATAAAGTGAACTTAATGCTAAATTTAAAATAAATTAATGGATTCACAAATCTCTCTCACGCTCTCTTTTTCTATGGCTCTCTATTTCTCCCCGGGGTGCTTGGGTGCAAACACTGACACCCTTGTTCATCAGGTGGACTCTGTCATGTGAAAAAGTCACACACACACATACACACACACACAGAAAGGGAAGAAATCCCAAAACGATGGTGCCAGCAAGTGAGAAACACCAACAAGCACACGTGTTGTGTTAGTAACCTCAGCCCTCTGTGTGTGTGCCTGTGTTTGTGTGTCTCAGGGGAACAGGGCTCAGGACTCAATTAAGCAGGCATGTGTGGAATGCTTTCAGGGGGAACGGGACAAGATGGCCATGGGGCCGACGCTACGCGCCTCTCTGTCTCACTTGCCCTTGATCTCAATTGGTCTCGCTTTGGCTGACCCATAGCAGCGTGAAGGGGAGCCATGTCGGATACACACACTTATACACACACACAAAGTGCCATGAAGGGAAGAGATGTCTTGCCTGGACAGACTAAAGAGCTCTCAAGAGTCTCCGGCTGCGTCTCTTGTCATTTTCTCTGTCTCCACTGTCACCAGGGAGATAAACGGGGCTTGGTCACCTAATGAAGCATGTTCAATCCTCTGCTAGCTTGTAATACAGTTACTAATAGCCTATTCATAGGTGCAATTCATATAAAATCCTGTTCACTCACTGTTAAGGCTATCCATGTGTGCGGGTCATTTACAGTGATAATGTCCTTTTTGGGAGTGCTGGATAGACTTTATTAGTACAAACGAAGAGGGTTTTTTCAGGCGTAAAATAGTGTCATACTGGGGTTTTCTGGCAGTTTAAATTCTAATTTAATAATGCCATTACAGTTTACAAAGTTTGAGTCTGCATCTGTGTCACCTGGGCTGGAGTCTATCCCAGCAGCCTGTCTAAGCTGACATTGGTGGAGAGGCAGGAGGATAGGCAAAGACAGACCCAAGGCCAGTTTAGAACCACCAATCAACCTATTATGTGTATGTCTTTGGACAGTGGGATAAAACTGGGGCACCCTGAGAAAAAGCATGCAGGCATGAGGAGAACATGCAGACACCACACAGAAAGCCTGAAATTGCTAACTCCTGCAGCGTATCGACCCACGGTTGGACCACTAAACATAAAGTGTTTAATATCAAAGGATTCTTCTTCTTTTTAAAAAAAATAAATGTCAGCATCACTGGAATGTACGTGAAAACAGCTGCATTTACCAGTTTTGAAGATTTCATAGCGGAGCGAGAACCCTGCCCCCTGGTGGGCGTAGTCTGACACAAACTTGATGTGAAGCGCGGGACCTGACGATATGATCGGCGCAGGGGCGATGTTGCTGCAGTGCTTCCCAAGTAGGTCAGCTGACTCTGAGTTCCCGTCATGGATCTCCACATAGTCATACCTGCAAAAGACAAACAATGAATTCCAATGCCATTTTAGTCACTATCCAGAGATCTGTAACTGGTAGAAACAAACATTCATGTATCACTATTCAGCAAAATACAACAGTAGCCTATATCTGTGTACATGCGTGAACATCTGAAGACATTAAATTAGTATTCTGATGAGGTGTTTAGTGCAGGAGTAAATGATGCTTCAATTACAGGAAGAGAAAATTGTTAAATTCCCCACAAGCTGCTTTTACTCTGATGTTACTAGTCTTTTTTATTTTTTTTTATTTTTTTTTTTATTTGGCAGGCATCACATTGGATTTGATTATAAAAAGGAAGCAATGAGCAGATTGTTTGCATCTATAAGGGGCTAGAGGGACTTCTGAAAGCACAGTTACTATCACCAGAAGCATGGGTGTCATTACGATTCAAATAAATACCGCAGACGATGCTGGCAGTTCACATATGGTGTGAGATGAAAAGAACCACCTGCATGAAGCAAAATAG
>VVAS01006751.1:20226-30471 GCA_015103295.1 Ptychochromis oligacanthus
CACATACTATTATTATAGTAACAGACATTGATCAGGTAGACCTTCAGGGCACCGGGGAGTGTCTGTAAATCAGAGCACTGCTATTATCATTATTACCTACACTACCTGAGGGGTGTTTGTGTGTGTGAGTGGATTTCCTAAAATCACCACCTTGGAGCTTAACAAATCTTCTAATTTCTTTTTCTGTAACATCAGGTCACTCAGTGGAGGATAACTTAGTCTAACCTTCTACTGGCATTGAAGTGTCTGCTTATTAGTTCTGCACTGGTTATGCACTGAAGGCATTTTTTCTTGTTTGGGGAAGAATAACCTTCTTCTCAGATCATTGTTTATTTTCTTTCTTACTTCTTATTTTTATTGCACACGAAAATCAGAGATTTGGGATTCAAGAAGAGATCACATGGAAACATCTGAAGAATTAAACCATCAAAAGCAAAAACAAAAACTGAGGAAATCTCATTAGTTTATGACTATGAGATTCCATTTGTGCCAGAATTATGGTCACAAGCATACTATCCACGTGTAAAGAACTTGGCACAAAACATGTTCTATGTCTCTTCAACTTGAAACTGTACTTTAGTTGTGACAGTACTATTTTGCCAAACAGAATATCCATGTTGCTCGCTTGCCTAACAAAATATTTGTCTATGTGAATAAAACTCCTTTGGTCCTGTTGCACTTCCTCTTATCCTGCCGTATGACTTACCATCCTGATGTGCTGTCCTGCATACCCTCAGCATGTGAACATAATTGAACACAGGAACTGTAAGTAATTGCAAATGTTGTTTATTGCCTCGATGTTATCTATACTGAGGCAGCTACTGTTATCTGGGCCATCTATGTAGTTCGGTTGCAGACAAGTGATGAACAAATGACTATGCATTAACAACAAGACACCTCTCTCTACAAATAAATTGGCAGTGCGATCATGATCCAACCTGCAGGGGGGGAGGCATACTTCATGATGTTTTGTAGACATCTGGTGTAGTCACCACCTGAAGGTTTGCCTGGTGAGGAATTTTCATTTCTCAAAAGCAGGTAAATAAACCACAGATTTGGGCTCAGAGAAGAACCCTTAGCTTCTCTCTGTTGGGATACTTGTCTGGATGCATGACTCTCCTGCTTGCAGTCCCTGTGATGTTAATATAAACATGCAGGCAGCTGCTAAATGCCCACAGCTGGTAATTGAACAGCCACTGTCACTCCGTATGTTGTTCTTTTCTCTTCCTCCCTCTGTCATAAAGTCTTTTCATCTCCCCCTCCAACTTTCTCTTTTTGCCATCCTGCCCTAAGGCCAGTGTCACATCACATCACTCTCCCTTTACCTCTTCTCTTGGTCGTGTCACTGGAACTTCTGCTCACCAGTCAGGTGTGTGTATTTGTGCGTATATGATAAAATATTAATACCGCAATACTGGGTACTGTGTGATTTAGCAATGTTAGTATCTGATACCTGGTTCAGATTAAACTAGATACCTGTGCAGAGAAGAGAAGAGAAGAGAAGAGAAGAGAAGAGAAGAGAAGAGAAGAGAAGAGAAGAGAAGAGAAGAGAAGAGAAGAGAAGAGAAGAGAAGAGAAGAAAAGAAAAGAAAAGAAAAGAAAAGAAAAGAAAAGAAAAGAAAAGAAAAGAAAAGAAAAGAAAAGAAAAGAAAAGAGAGCTCTAGTGTGAAGTTAAATGATTGATTGAGGTAGAGTACAAAGACAAGGTCTAAATCATTAGTGAAACCATTAATGTTGGCTGGTGCTTCTCTGTCATATAAATCACTTTTTAACTCACTGCTTTACGCCATACTTATTCTGTAAACCATACAATCATGAAAAGGTTGATGTGACTGTGTGCCTTTTGCACGGTATAGGAGTTTATTTTAGAACCAGAATATGCACCTTCTGCTTCTACTCTTTATGCAGGTTTTTGGAACCCTTATACTGCATGTGAGTGTGTCTTTGTTTGTCATTTTGATATTAGCAGATAGCATCTTACTTGGGTGTGGTCCCTCTGAATAAGGGGAGGTTGAGACAGAGACAGACACATAAAAGGGAATTTAAGTGATGCATAGACACGGATTAAAGAGGATAAGTACAAGTAGTGAATCATGAATAAGAGAGTATAGATGCAAAGAGGGAAAGGAGAGGGAGATAAAAAATAGGGGAAGAGTTTGGCAGGTGGCTTGCTGTCTACATTTTCTAATATGCAATGCTGAATAATGATTTGGCCTATAAAAGACTGGCACACAGCAGAGGGAAGATGGTGGGAAGAGGAGAAGGAGGAAAGGGAAGGAAAGGGGAGAAATTAGATGGATACAGAGACAGGAGATTGAACAAGAGGGGGCCAAAAGGAGAGGAGAAGACAGGTGATGAAGAAGGTGGCAGAGTGGAGGAGGTAAATGAAGTCGGGAATGACAAAGTTGCAAAAGCAGATGAAAGATGATAGATGTGATCCACTGGACAGCGGCAAGAGGCTGGGAGGGGCGAGGAAGGGTGAGATGAAAAGTGGGACGGGAACGGGAAAAGAGCCAGGAGGAAAGAGGAGAGGAAAGAGAGGGAGAGGAGGTAGCTGTCAGGATGATTTGAGCCTGCCCTCAACGGACCCTGACGCTGCACTTTTCCCTGAACGAGTGTGTGTGTGTGTGTGTGTGTGCACGTTCTTTCCAAACACTCCAAATAGAGATCTTGCTTTCAGAGACAGAGCAGTGCAGTGAGCTAAGAGGAAAATGTGAAGCAGACAACCAACCGCTGTCTCATAAAGTAAACTGTAAGAAGCATTTTTTGGTAACTTTACTTGACTCTCTCAGAAGTTGCCACATAAATCAGGAGAAGTGCTTCACCTGTATTTCACAAACACACATTCGAAAACATGTGGCTTTTTTCCCTAGTATATTTGTGAAAAACAATGAGATTAAAGAACTACATCCAAAAAACTGTCCAAGAACTGGACTTGTTGCTGTATTGAGGCATTGTTACTGTCATTTGCATTGTTAAAGCAATAGTCTGATATTTTGGGAAATGTGATTATTTGCTTTCTTGCCAAGTGTTAGAAAAGGTTGTTGTGTCTGTGTGTTACATACGTTAATTCGATCAAAAACTGACCTATCATAACAAACACATCCCCTCTTCCCTCATCAAAAAAGCAAAGGAACATATTTCCCAAAATAATTGATTTAAATTATTACAATTTATGCTTACAGTGACTGAGCTGTGAGAGACTCTCCTGTCTCAACACTGCAAAACTTTCTCTCAACTCTGCTGTAGTTCTCAGCAGCAAGCACTAAAGCCTGATGTCCAACAGTTCTGGTAAAGCATCTTAAGCCTTCAGCACTGTCAGTCTTCAAACCTCATTCCATCTAAATTTTCCAGCGTCAGATTGAAGGAGGAACTGAGTCTGACCAATTCTGACAATCACGTCCATCTTCATGCCATATTTTGAGGTAAGAAAGTATGCCGGGTTTGAACTCCCCCCTCTAGCTTTTTTTTCCCATTCATTAAATGACTATTTTTGTGTCCAACCAAGCACAACACTCAGAATGTCTTCCAGGAGAGACACATATGTTAACAACATTGTTTCTCATCGCCCTCCAGGACAGCTGCCATTTCACAGTTTGGAGTAATTACAAACATATTTAATTCCCTGTGTGGCTCTTACTACACCGTTAGGTGTGCTGAATAAAACTGACACCAAGCATGCATGTCTCTCTGGTGAAAGCAGAAAATTTTCATTCCAGGGCGTCAAGTGCTGCCATTCTATCAGATGTCGATGGCAATGCAGAGATGAAGACAAGGTGCCCTTTGATGTTGTTACATCAGCTGTGGCAATACTGGACATCAATGAAAATGGCCTTTTTTTACTGGCAAAATCTGCATTTGGAAGGTGTAATGATGGTGTTGCAGTAAGTCATGAGTTTGCCAGCCAGGAGACTGCAGTTTGTGCACTATTTGGAACTTTGATTTACTTTGTTTTACTTGCTGATTACTGACAAATAGGTTTAGGCACCAAAAACTAGTACTACTCATGATTTTGGTTAAAATATGCCCCATAATAAAACCCTGCATGCTGAAAATTTTACAAGTGTCCATATGTGACAAACTGGGAATAAAAGACATTTCTAACTATTGCTATAACCAAGTGCATTAAAAAGCAACAACAGCAAAGGACAGCTTGTGCACATCATTGAGACACCAGTGGCAAAGGGCAGTATTTAACACCCTGAGAATGAGAATAAGCTGAAATTTCTTAAATAATTGGACACCTCATATTAAATATCTTTCATCATCTATAAAAGCTAAATTAAGAAGATACAAAACACACACACACACACACACGCACACTCACACACACACACACACACACACACACACACACACACACATACATAGCAACAAAAAATCTCTTCAGTCTGTACATAAGTATATTATGTGGTTTAGATATACTCAGCCTTTTTCACAAAATACACACAGTTACCTTAGATAGAGCATATTTATGTTACCCGTCACATAATGGACATACAAGGTACCACAGTGACTGTCATGTGAGGTCATGCTGATTCATGAAGTTCCTGATGCTCCTGTTGTTCCTTTTCATCTCCCTGAGTCCCCTCAGCTGTTTCCCTGCACTTAAATTGCTGCTGTACATGAATCTTAATAAAAACATCTCTCTTTGTTCTGGCTTCCACTCCATCGATTTTTTTACTGCAAAGCCACCAGAGTGCTTGACAAAATGTGATGCATTATAGATTACAGATTCCCATCTTAAATTGCAATCAGGACCATAATAGACGAGATTGCTTCATCATAGTGACATAATAAAACAAGTCCCGTCTAGCCGGGGCTTGCAGATTCATAATAGTACTGTTTGTGCAGTTTTGTGTCTGTCTAAGTGCTGGTGGATGCTTCTGTGAGAGACAGATGCCAGTGTATTATAAGGGTTTTTTTAATGATAAAAAGAGATTGGGAGGAAGCATATGCTTGTTCATAATGTACTCTTTGTCTGTTAACACAGATGACTCCTTTGTCCCAGCAAAGTGAGTGTGTGTATTTTCCTCTCCACAAAGTAAAGATTAATGGCAGTTTTCACTTGCTCGGAGCTGAAAATCTGCATGTCCAAGAAAAGAAACATATGAATAATGTCCTTATGACCATATTAAATGAAAGAGACATTACACAGCTTGAGATAGAGACAAGAGGCACTGGTGTTTGTGTATCAGGGTTGTTGCTGACAATCACTGGTTGACTACATACACTGCCCCCACAAACACATACACACACCACCAGCCTCTTATCCTTGGCTTCTTTGCCCTCTGAACCGAACAGCTCAATTTCAGCCCACCGTTGCACACACAAACTCACACTCAGAGCATTGGGTGCCTGTAGATTTAAATAGCTCAAAATTGTAGGGCTCTTGTAAATAACTGTTAGCCTTGAGACGTTACCACCAACACTGCAAATATCTCTCTCTTAATGAAATAATCTGGATGATGACTTTTTTAAAAATGCTACTTGTCAGCACTGGGAGCAAACTGGAACTACTTAAAGGCAGTGTACAAACACATATGTCGACTGTACACCTACAGTATGCATGCAGCATAATAAATAAATCACAGGCTGTTGTTTCTTGTAGATTTTCTCCTCCTGGGAAATGACTGGACTTTAAATGGATGCAAGAAATTCAGAGAGGAAGGAGAAAGAAGGGCAGAGCTAGTGCATGGGAGCAGAGTTGGAGAAGAGACCAGTGATGTGTCAGGGAGAAAAAAAACTGAGAAAGAAAGAGTATCTAATGTATCAAAGTGAATGTAGAGTAAAACTGAAAAAAAAAATGTTGAGGCCAGGGAGACAAGACAGAGAAGTATGCTTTTCATTTCCACAGTACAGTGCAAAAGAAAAGCAAAACTGAGCAAAGCACACCAGGCCTTTAAACCTTTCAGCCTTTCAACAAACAGGCAGCCGGTGAAATATTGATGCTTCAATTCCAACAAAGAAATGTCTGAATGATTTTGGTACATCTGAGTGGGGAAATTCACCTATCTATAATTGATATAGCTGAAATGTTAATAACTGGATGGGAAAGCATCAGAACGGAGACATAGTAGCAGGAGAGGTTGAAAAGTGTAAGTGTGTGTGTTTATGTGTGTTTGCCCTCGTGTGTGTGTGCTCACAGTACCAGTAATGCCCCAAAGGGTCTAATCTACTGTTTGTAGGATGTATTCACTTATGATGTGGCACTAAGTAGTTTCTTTTAAGAATTCACTGTTTTTGTTTGTTTGTTTGTTTGTTTGTTTGCATAGTTAAGACATTCAGAACTTTAAGTGTGTTGTGTCTTATGGTAGGGTGACTTAAACTTCTCAGCAACTTTCCATATGACTTTTCCACATCCCTCCGTCAACTGTTTGCAGTAGTAGTAATAGTAGTCTCAAACCCCAATGGAAGCATTCATCCATAATTTCTCAGCATGCCCATTTGTTTTTCAGTCTGCCTTTATCTCTGCTTGCTGTATTTTTATTTCAGGCTGTCAAAATGCCCCCCTTTCTGTGAGCTTCAATGTGCAACCAAAGCCAAACAGCCAAAAAACAATGATGGACACCAAATCCTCTAATCTGTGTTAATTCTTCCAAAGTGTGAAAACCATGCTGGAACAGTAAATGTGTTGTAATTAGACCCTGATAATTAGAGACAGGGGACCAAGGGAGGTCCCAAAGTGATTATTATGGGATAGCTAAAGCCAGAGAAACAGGAGGAGAGTGGGCTGAAGTTCACCAAAAACACTTTGCAACTCTCACACAGAGAAAGGCTGGCAAAAGTAAAAAGGAGTTGGTAAAGCTTCTCATCTTTCCTTAGTTGCAACTCATCAAGCAACTTTAAATCTCTTAATCCACTAGTTTTTACTCTTGTTCTCTCGTTTTTTTGGGGTTTTTTTTTGGCAAGCCAACCCAAGTCCTCTGTGCATCTTGCTCTTACCTGCAGTCCAGTTTCTCTATTTCAAAGTGCGGGTTGAAGTTGAGGACAATGCGCTGTGAAGGCTCAGGGGCTGTGATGATCCAGTGGCAGTTCTGGTGAGGTGGATACTCTAGAGGGTAGCCAGGTGTGGTGATGTAGCCTGCATCGCTTGCATCCAAATAGCCACCACATTGCTCAGATGCTGGATGGGAAGAGAGAGATAAGAGGATGATGAGAAAATGAAAACATCTTATACACAAGTCTGGAAAACTGAAGTGAATAATATGTTTACTTATTGGCTTTGGTCCACTATACCGCTCTGTGAGATGTGGAAGTCTTCCTATACAAGTACTAAAGTTTTTAACCATTGCCAAAATGATCCTGCATGCTTAAAATTGTACATAGGTTAATACACAGGTTCACGCATTGGAATAAGGTCACTGATTAGTGTTTACAAAGCCAATAAACAAGCAAATTGGAGAACATGAGGGCAGAGGTCGAGTGAACTAAATGACAAAAGGTGAAAAATAAAATACAACTGACTGTTTTATATTTAAGTTTTTAAAAAACAACAATGTAGAAAGACTAATCAGATAAAACTTCAGTGTTAATATCTAACTGTAATAACCTTCTTCACAACAGCATAGGTGTCATCAGGGTCAGTGCTGACCAGGAAGATGTATGAGTTTCAAATTATTTTAAAACATATTTGTTCATCATGCATGAATTTCCGCAGTAAATGAAGCAAAACAGATAAAATGAAGATAAGAGTAGTGTTTGCAGAGACAGGATATGAGTGTGTCTCTGTGTGTGGTGTTAAAGGTCAGCAGAACATCATGACACACAAAGGCTTCATTCTGGCCCGGGAAGACTCACACACACACACACACACACACACACACACACACACACACACACACACACACACACACACACACACACACACACACACAAAAACTCATGAACCAGTCACACACAGTCTTCCAGATGCCACAGTTACTGTCACAGAGCGGATCCACTTGTCAGCAGTCATATGTCTGTGTCATATCATAAACAATACCCCTCGTTCACTGCTGCAGATGTACCCTGACATAGATGGGTAACTCATACATATCTGTGACACCCAGCGGCATAACACACATAACACTGCTGTATGAAATCTATGGCATTTATTGTGCACAGTGCTGACTCTCCGTTTTGATGGACTGTGCTGGCTAAGTATGCTGAGCTTCTTCATTGTTTAAAATTCACAAAACGTAAGTTAAACCATCATGGTGGATATACGATGAATGCAATCTTTGTTGAGTCTGTTGAGTCCAAGAATTTCCAATATAATGGCACAGTTTGAGCCAGCATCAGACAGAAAAGACTCAGAAACCATGTTTGTTAGATTGCCCACTTAACATCTCCAAAATAACACCCACCCAATTATTGTGGGTTAGGGTTAAAGTATATGACATAAGAAATTACATAATGTCTCTCAGCACTTGCAGTAGAATGAATTATAGGAGAGAAAATTGATAGCAAGTGCTTTGTCTTAAAAGAAGTACAGTATCCAAGGAATAATTTCAGTACAAAAAAAAGTGATCAATCAGAGCATCTCCAACAAAGCAGATGGTTTTTCAGCAAATATTTTGGAGAAAAAAGATGGCCACAATGGGCCAGGTTATTCTAGTGAAAACAGCATCTGTGAATGCCGGCTGCTTGATGGGAAATATTTGGCTGGTAAGCAACCCCTAAAAATAATTTCCTGTTTATGAAGGGAAGGGAAAAGAAATAACTCACCATCAAGCTTCTGATAGTCAATAGCTTATTACTCTGTCAATCATGGCTAAATATGCATCAACCTGCTTCAAAAGAAAAAGAAAAGAGGAAAAACTGCATGAGGAGGTTGTGTAAGTTGTTTCTCTGTGCTACTATCTAGCCTGCTGTGCTATGACGTTTTATTTTTTTGCCACTGTGCTGAGAGGGGTGACATAGCCAAATCAAACTACTCAGCAGAATACAACATGTTTTAAAGCTATAGCTATTAATAGTCTGGCTACTGTAAACCGACTCTGAGTGGAGTCAACACATGCAAACATTAATACACCAAAGCATAAACACTTTATCGGGCACCATCTTCAAAACTAATTAAAAGAGAAGGTCAAACAAAAATGCACGTTGAAAATATCACTTTCCTGCCATGCACACACATGGCTGGCTGCATATCAGACATTTACAAGTCAGTAAGGGAAGATTAAAGATCAGGTCAGATTTCAGCAGTCAGCACACATTCTGAGTGACACTTTGGCATCTGTATCTGGTGTCTACCTCACTCTGTCTGCAAACAATTAGTGATAACCGCTCTGCAGCTCCCTGTTTCTGTCTGCCTCTCTTTCGTCTCTCATGCTGTGAACCAACTAGTCCTGTCTATGTCCTCCTGACACACAGTGATACAGGAGTAAAGTTACATGCGTGATGTAACCCAGCCAGATGCATTTCATCTCAGCACCACCTGGATTAGTGTTTAACCACTCAGGAATCTCACAGTGACATAAGCCAAACACCACTTTTAGCACATACTGCCTCACTAACGTATCTAATGAAAACTCTTGGAGAGGCGATGCAAGCAAGGGGTGTAAAATCAATGATTGCTGATTGAAATCTGACTGATAAAAGAACTGTTGCTTGGATGTTATCAGGCTTGGTCTTGAAATGCTAAAATGAAGGAATAGACTCTGGTACATCCAGAGTTTTTTCTTTCTTTCTTTTTTTTCAGCTGACTCAGCTACAACTGAATCACTGGTGAATAGAGAGTGGTTGGACACATTAAACAAACACCTGTGCAACTATACAGTTCAACATTTACCTCTGGAGCTTCTCTTCATGATTTTAATGGTATCATTTAGGACTGCTTTGGGCAAAAGAAGGTTATTTCTGTCTGAAATGTATATTTGGCAGCATGTCTTTGTTTTTCCATATGTGGGAGGTGAGAAGAACAGCAGCAAAACTCCTGGTACAGAACAGAGGAGAGCAGTCATCTATGACATAAGATGTGACACTGACTGAGTCAAAAATGGCATGAAAAGGAGGAACTGGAGTGGAGGCAGGTTGCAAAGTGGCTTGCAGAGGCAGCAGCAATTGTAGGCAGAGTAAAGCAACTGAAATAGTATTTCCTGTATGAGATTTACCAATAGGATGTGCACTGTCAGCTGATGTTGGCTAGCTTTGAGATCAGCTGTTTGGATTGCAGGTCAGCTTGACTTCAGAGCTTACTTAAAGCTAAATGCTAAATACTCATTATATATATATATATATATATATATATATATATATATA
>VVAS01006753.1:3674-17394 GCA_015103295.1 Ptychochromis oligacanthus
GTGGGCGCCCTAGCACAGGTCAGGGGTTAAATTCTGCACATCTATATCATTCGTTTTAGCTTTCAGTTAATGTGCAACTCCCACCTCCAGCTCTTAAACGTGACAGAGGCGCACTAATGGACAGCAAAAGGGCTTTAATGTACTGAAGAGCAATGAGCAGCCGGCAGCTCAGGCCTCCATTCTCTCTGCAGGAAAACACGCACAGGGTAGAACGGCAGCAGCCGTCAGCGCTCACATTTAGCCTAAAAAAAAACAAAACAACATGCAACATAAACTGCAGAAGTAAAAACTGTTTCTTAATGAGGAAGGGAACTCAGTTTCCAAGGAGCATAACGATAAATTGAAATCAATGGTGTAACTTTTTTTCCTCCTGTGTGTTAATATAGGTAAAGTGCAGAAAATAACTGATCACAGAACAAGGAGTGCAGGAGCTGAAATAATGCTAATTTATGACGTGATTTCAATGAAAGTATATAGACACCACCTTCAGCTTTGGTTAGTCTACTTATAGTCTGCATCTGTTAATGCTAGATTGAGGATTTAGTTTTGGTGAAAGTAAATATTAAATTTACAACCTGTGTTTAAAAAAAAACTCCACAGTGTCCATCACCACTTAATGAACGTGAGCAAGAACTTATTTACTCCCCTACACAGGATTGGGAAGGTGGAATTATAACAAGCGTGAAGCCCCTCCCACTATCTTGAAGGTGGCCCTGGGCTACTCTCGCAGGTAATTGGCTGACAGTGGAGGGTCGTCAGCTGGGCCTTTCGGGCTATGAAAACAGTCCCTGCTGAACGTCTAAGCCTTCTTTTTTATGCTCCACCTTGCAACAACCTTCTTTGTTGTTTGTTAGTTTTATTTTTTATAAAGTATCTTATTTTTAAGCGCGGCATGGTGGTGCAGTGGTTTGCACTATCACCTCACAGCAAAAAGGTTCCTGGTTTAAACCTTCTGGTCAGCTGGAGCTTTTCTGTGTGGAGTTTGCATGTTCTCTCTGTGTCTGTGTGGGTCCTCCCACACGCCAAAGGATGGATGTCTGGTGCTTAGTTGCCCTGTTAAAATATAATGTGCCATAACTGATCAAATTCAGTCACTTTTTGATCAATTCACAGAAAATGTAAACATAAGGTCCCTCTCCTCTCTTCTGTTTCTCCTCAGCCCCAACCGGTCGCGGCAGATGACTGCCCCTCCCTGAGCCTGGTTCTGCTGGAGGTTTCTTCCTGTTAAAAGGGAGTTTTTCCTTCCCACTGTCGCCAAGTGCTTGCTCATAGAGGGTCGTCTGATTGTTGGGGTTCTCTGTCCAATATTTTAGGGTCTTTACCCTAACATATAAAGCGCCATGAGGCGACTGTTGTTGTGATTTGGCGCTATATAAATAAAATTGAATTGAATTGAATTGAATAAGTTTTAAGCATCTGAGCAGCACTCAACACTGATTACTATCAAACCTGTTAGCTACATAACAATTAATTTAGTTCAATATAGTTTTCTTGGTGTCTGTTCAGTATGCTACTTATTTCTATTTAAATTAAGTCCTGGAGACACATATATAACATTTAAAGTGACTGAATCCATTTTATTGAACTTACCTGTAGATGTTTCCTCAGGTCTGACATTGATTATTTCAATGCTGAAAGTAATTTCACTGGCAGTAAAGAAACTTGGCGTGGTCAGCCGGTCACATGGCATGGCAGATTGCATAGAGCGATATGATTGGCAGATAAGAGGCAGGGTAAATTCAAATAAGGGAGGCTGTCTATACCTGAGAAAGCTCTAAACAAGGTAAACAATCATTTCCTTGCTTGCTCATGTTTTGATGGCCTGCTTTATCCAGAAATGTGTCACAAGACCTTCCTGCACAGCGAATAGATGCCAAGCAGCAGAATGAATGTTATTCTACACATATGTTTTTAAAAATGTCACCACTTTGTACTCACCAACATTTTAATCAGAAATTAAAATTTAATTACAAGTTTTTTTTGTCTGCAACTGATTACAGTTATATGCATTTTGTAATTTCATGTCAATATTTTCTATTACCAACACTGTTAATGTCACATTTACATGTTCAGCTATCACAGGAATCCTCAGGTGTCTTTGTGGCCGGTTGAGTGGCCAAATTTTTAGTAACATGAATGATTAAAAACAGAACCTGGAGGTTTTCCTCTCAGTTTGTGACTTAGGCTGACTCAGTCCTGAAATATTTTGAGTGACACCAGGCCAGATTTAGGACTCACTTATCATCTAAATTAGTTATTTGCATTTCCTGAAGCTGTTGTAAAATGGAGATGAGAGGAAGTTGAGTCCAGGCAGCTCTGACAGCTCAGTTTTGAAGTAATGGACCACGAGCTGCTGGTTGACTCATTGTGTCTCTCTCTGTGGGATTTTCACACAGCAAATCCTGCAAATCGGACACAGCAAAGACGGCGGACATCATCGATGTTCCGCTGCTCCTGTTGAGAACTAAATCCATCATACATTGTATATCTCTTACTCCTTTTTCTTTTTCTCTTTGTCTTCCTCTGTGTGTATGTGTGTGTGTGTGTGTGTTTTCTCTTCTCCCCACTTCACACAAACTCAGGCAGATTGTCCGACCTTGTTCAGAGCTGTGAGGGATCAGCAGGTTTTCACACATCCTGTTACGACCTTTTGTCTTCTTAGGAGTATCTGATGGTGATCATAAGAAGGGAACTGTGTGTTTATCCACGATTACAACCTGGATAAAATCTTACCAGGTCATTTTAGTTTAGGTCATTTTTAGTCTCTGAGTTACCATTTGCTAATTATCCATAAAAACAAAGTATAGCTAAAGCTGAACGTCCTCATTTTAAACCAAACTACTTGACAAACTGAATATTTGGCCTGAAGCTGTTGCTAGATGTAAGTCAAAGAATCACCAATCAGTACATTTTATAATTAAGGAATTATGAGTGTCTAACAACACATTTCAGTTTGAAACAAAGTGGTGAATATGATCCCCTACAGTATTTTATGCAAAGGTTTTAGGCACTGAAACATCGGGATGCTTTAATATCTTTTATTTATTGATGAACTTCATACAATGAGCAATAAAGAGCAAAACGAAATCAGTTCGATACAGAGAGATCATCTGAAAAAAGTGAACATAATTTATTGAAGCACAGAGATTGAGTAATAAAGCATTTGGTGGTTAGACTCTGACAAAGCACCAGAGCAACAGTGACAGGAAGTAGGACAAAACCAGAAGAGTCAGATGCCGGTGGAGATGAAGCAGGTCGAGGCTTGGATGAGAATTTCTGAGTGATCAGGATGTGGTGGAAATGGGGAGGAAGCAGGTCGCAAGAATAAGGGTCCGAAAGGCAGAATGACAGAAAAACACAGAGAGCACAGCTGATTGGCTCACACAAGCAGGAAAATGATTGGACCGAAGTGAGGATGACTGTCAGACTTGAATTTGACAGCGTGGGAAAGCAGAAGTAACTAGCAGCTCAAACAAGTGAATAAAGAGCATCCTCAAGGAAAAGTCTAATGGGTTGACATGGAAATTTTAAATTCCCAAAACCTTTGAACCGTGCTGTATTTTCAGCAACAATCAGTGCTGCATTTAATGCTGCAATCAAGATGAAGAATATTGCAATTACATGGTTGGTATCTTACATGGTAACACCTCGGGGGCCCAAATGTTCACTCTTATTCTTGGATAAACTAATTTTGTCAGCTGAGCAACAAGTTAGGGTATGGCTCAAGTTGATATCAACTGAAGTTTGGTTTTGCGCTGCTTCAAATAGGGAGTTTCTGCAGTATCAGACTCACACACCACAAATCTGCTTCACTTTTATTGTTCACAGAAGGAGAAACTTTGGAGGTTGGGTGAGACACTGTCTTTGTCTGAGATGTCCACTTCCTGTTCACCGCCGGCAGAGCAGCTGCAGGAAGCTGCGGCTTGAGTTCCCAGATTAAAGCCTCCGTCACCAGTCATCAGTCCACTTTGGGGTGAAAGAAAGTTGTTCGTGCTCACAAATATCGATCCGTGTATCTGAGATCACAGGCAGACAACATGCCACAACACACACACGTAGACACATAAGAGCAG
The DNA here is from genome assembly GCA_015103295.1 of Ptychochromis oligacanthus. Classification (NCBI taxonomy): domain Eukaryota; kingdom Metazoa; phylum Chordata; class Actinopteri; order Cichliformes; family Cichlidae; genus Ptychochromis; species Ptychochromis oligacanthus. The sequence continues at coordinate 7,748 of VVAS01006753.1, forward strand.
GACGGCTTCTTGCTTTATCTGGGATTTTCTCCCTGATAAAAGAGCCCACGGTGAGCTCGTTAAGACAGCCTGTGGAATAAGGAGGACGGCTTTGCTCATCCCCGAGATGGAAGATGAATCTGAGCCTAATGACCTTCACTGACAGACGTAATTCTATCAGGACCCAATCAGCTGCAGCAATTAGGCGCTCTTTGTGAGCCAGGGAAAGGGTGTGTGGATCCTAACCGGGGTCAATTAGAGAGTATAGAGCTGCCGCTCAACTCCCACTACATCACTCTGTCTGTCGCCGGGTGACCAGCCTCCCCTTTCCTTTAATCACATAATATAAATGTATCTCACTTGCCCTCCCTTCATCTCTCTTTCTCTTCCACTTTGTCCCCAGGCAACTTCATCTTGGTCAGCCAGGCTTTTTTTTTCTTTTTTTTTTTCTAAATCAGTCCTTGTTTTCTGTCCCTGGAAAAAACTCCCTGTCATGGCCTGGAGGTTATCAGCCACGGTCGTTGCAGCAAAGAGTCGCCTCTGTTCCCCCATTGAGTCTGAAGGGTCACATTCTCATTGTAGCTGATCTTTATTTTAATCTTTCTGTGCACCAGTACTCGCTTTCAGTTGCTAGGGCACATTTGCATATCGATGTTTAGTCTTGACGCCAACCGCTGACCTCAGAAAAGAAACCGTTTGCTGCTACATCAGAAATCGGTCTGAGATGATCCCTCTGATGCAGCTGCTGCTCGCCTATTATTCAGGTTTTCAGCATGTTTTGATATTTTTTATTGCATTGAATAGAAAAACAAAGTAAAGCCCATCTTCAGTGGATATTATCATGTGATTCACGTACATGTATATGACTGTAATTCACAGGGCTGGTGTCATAGGCTATATTTATACAAGACCAGAGCACAGCTAAGGGCTAGTTTCACAAAGACTGACTATGCCTGTGGTTTAGGTCAATCTAATAGTCAAACTTGTCACTTTGATCATCATCATTTCAAGGTGAAATATTCAGCATTTTTACTCTCCCACTAGAGTAGCTTTGCATGATTAACAGTTCAAAAATTATTTTTTTTATCACATACCGGGCTTTGGTGCAGCTCCTCGGTTCATCCTCTGTCTCAGCTCCTCCCCCTTTAACGCCACCCTTTTTCAGGCTCATGTGAAGCCCTGTGCCTGAATACAGATGTATTATGTGAAAAGAGGCACTATACAACACTCAGTATGAAACACTGCAAATGTGGTGAGACAAATATTTAGTCCCTATACTTAAGTAAAAGTCATAATTCTCCTTTAGTGATAGTACAGAAGTGTTACCGTGCAAATATAATTAGTACAGAATAATATACATTCTGTTACTGGATCATAATTATTTATTCATTCATTTGTATATCACTGTGATGTGGTAGCTGGAGATGATTTTCATTAGTTACATGCTGCAGGAGTCTATCACCAGAAAGGTCCAGTTGTATTTCAGGAAGCTGCTGCAACCCCATACCACTCCTGATTGGCTGTCCCTCACAAACAGATGGTGGGTGGGGCTGTGTGTCTGAGATAACCATATTAGGGATACACTTTAAGTGAGTTCATACAGAGCCAAGAGTAAACAATGAAGAAAAGAAAAATGCATTTACCAAGCATTTACAGTGCTGTGAACCCTGAGCTTTTCATCTTATCATTTATTATTTGGACATATGAGTATTCACAACAGTGTAATAGGTATCCTTTAAATGCATTAGGAAATGTTCATGTTGTGGAGATCTCTGTGCAGAGCTGAGCTGCTGAACTCAGTACATCCTTTAGCTTGTCTGAGTTACAGAAAATCCTCACAGCACTGTTAGCCTACCACAAATTATGAGCCTCTTTTTGTCATTTCAGTACGACCGGTCAACAGCTGTCACTGACTGTTACCATGGAAACACGGCTCTTAGTTCTTAACGTGTTACATTTAAAATAACCGACAGCATCCGAAAGTGTCGGCTTCATGTCTGAATTATTAAAAGTTGCAATCTTACCAGGTCAGACCAAGTTACATTTCCAGATCACTTCCAGCACAGCACAGGTCTGAATTGCATGCAGTCACATTGACAGAAAAACACGCACACAATCCCACTTCCTGTGTCTGTTCAGGTCTGTTGTGAACCATAGATTGCATATAAAAGATGGATGCAGCTTTGGAAAGTAAAGTCATCGTGGAAATGCTTTAAACCTGCATTCTTTCTAATGGCCAGCAGGCAGCGACTGCTCTGATTTGCAGAAAAAAAAATTAGATTGTATAGAAGTCTATGAGAAAATGAGCCAGCTGCTGTCTTGATTTGTAACCTCAGCAAACACATTCCTGATGATTTTATGGTCTTAATTACAATTTTCAAGTCTTCTTGAATAAAACATGATGCTCATTTTGTAAAGGGTCCCTTTCAAGGTCAAAAAGGATGATAAAGCAGAGGATACTTCACTTTCTCACTGACAAGTCTGTACTGTATGAGTGTGCAGTGTCCCTCGGTTTCTCAACCAGATCTCCCACGTCTGGTTTCAAAAACACAAAATGCCAACAAACAAGACTCAAGACTTCCACAGTGGTTATGTCTACTGTTGTGGTTATGCCTTGATGAAACTTAACTTAAAAGTGAACAAAAGCCAAAAAAAAAAACAACAAAAAAACAAACGGTACATGAGCTCATTATAGTGAAAGTGGGGATTCTTTGCTAATTCAGTTAATAACATTTGAGGTCAGAGCCTCAGCTCGGCTTCAAAACTCAGTTTTACTTCAGTGTTTTAGTTTTTGAAATTCAGTTTTCCTAATATGAGCCTGAAAATTGAAAACATTATAAGACATCAACACACTGGGTCTTAATGTGAGCTAATCTCACATCATTTCACTTTTAAAACATCTCTATTTAATTCACTGGTAAATAACAATTAAAAAAACAAAACAACTTCTTTTTCTTGGTTATTTAATCTTACTGTTATTTTTCTTTCTTTTCTTTTCATTTTATTTTTATTAAAAGATACCCACTGGAGTTTGATGAATATTCAGTTTTTTGGTATAATAAAAGTTGACCAAAAGACTTTTATTTTGCAGCACAGTTACAGCTCTGCAAAGCCAGTGTTACATCACCTCTGTGCTCAGTACTAACTGCTGCTACAACACTTACCACCACCAATCCCCAGATATTATGCTGCTGCTGAGAGACCTGGATGATTATGAATGACCATATCCAGCAGGGCTGACGGTCCCTGAAGGCACCATTTTGCAGGGAGGTAGTTGAATCAACTCCAGTGGTCGCACAAGCACAGCCCCTCCTCAGATCGCCACGTCTTCCCTGTGACATGCTCTTATGCACGCCTCCATCTGCGACGCTGGTGAGCTCATCACTCAGCTGGCTGCGGGAGGAGAGAAGAGAAGGAAGGGGAGGAGCCCGCCGGGGACGCTGCTCCTCGAAAACAATCAGCAGGGAATTTTATCTTTGTTTTTTAGTTTTCCTCTACTTTTAAAAACACATGTCGTACCCTTCTGTCACAGCTGGGCTCAGCGGGGAGGCGCCTGACGTGTCATGTGACACCACTTGTCTGAAGTTTCTCACAGACACCGTTTTTTTATTGACACCAGTGCGGCTGCATTGTGATAAGCTGGTGTGTTATGAGGGGCTGCCTTTATGGATGTGTGGGTCACTTCGCTTGAGAAACCTACAGACTGTATCTCCAACATTACATCCACCATGCCATCCAACTATATACACACACACACACATATATGTATATATATGTGTGTGTGTGTGTGTGTGTGTGTTTTGTTTACTATTTGCCTCACTCTGCACGCTAGCTGTTTTTGAAGGCGTGCAGGTAAAGAAGAGGTAATTGCACACAAGGGGATCTGTGTGTGTTTGTCTGTGTATTAAAGATACAGTGCAAACGAAAGGTAGGGTGTGTGCGTCTCTCTGTGTGTGTCTCTCAGTGCAGCTGTGTGTCGAGCGTGTGCAGAGATGTTTTTTCACACCAGTGCAGAGTTGGCACAGGTGTCAAAAAAAAGTAATTAGCAAACAAACAAACAAACAAAAGCGCGAGTGTGTGAAGGGAGTAGGCGTTGAGGAAAGATGGCTGTCACCAGAGAAGGAATCACATGACTAAACACTGACAGGAAAGCAAGAGTCATAAAGCTATGACGAGCTTTTAGGAAGGCAATTCTCAGGCTTCTTTTAATTGTTTTGAATGATTAAATAACAGAGCTTAATTTTTTGCAGCTACACTGGCAGCTCTGTGAGGCGATAATGTTCTCCACACACCAGGAAACAACACTTGAGACTTGCTCTGGGTTTTTATGGAGTTGTGAAGTGGGAGGTGTTACTTTAGGCTTTCAGGTTCTAGAATTAAAGTCCTCTTCCTCTTCTCATAGACAATATTAAGTGACATTTGGAGCTTTTTAAATGATGTTTAATAGAGTAAAGGTGTGAACTCCATTTCAATAACATCCATTTACGCCGGTTTAACTTCTGCTGACAGAGGCTCAAGCTATAGATTACGACCCATCCTGCAGTTTAAATTCTCTGATTTTTCAGTCAGTTTGAATTTGAATTTGGTCAAGATGAATTTAGTTTTCCTTAGCAACATTAAGCCTGCTTTCCACCATGGAAAACTGATAGGAAGATGAACGACTCAAACCACTCAGTTATCTTTTCTATGGTGAGTAACAACATAACAAGAGGAAGAGAATGTGAGTCGCAGTTTATAGTTAACATACAGGTACAAAGTACATACAGCAGAGGTTCCTTGGAAAAAATAAATAAATAAAAAAATAAATGAAAAAAAAACCAAACTTCTGTGAAATGAAACACATCAAAGGCCCTGAATGACAGCGAGCAGTTTAATAAGTGGAAACCAAGCACTGTCTTGAGTCATAACCAACCACCTCCGCAGAGGACCCACCACATAAAGAAAACAGAAAAAAGCAAACAAACTGTGAGACCGCATCACAAAAGCTGCCTGTTTCATGGCTTCAGCTGTCAGCAGCCTGAGTGCATCATCCTGTAGAGGCTGGCTAATGCTAACATGGTGCCACAAGCTAAAGATGCACTTGGAAATCAAAGGTACCGTCTGAGAGAAACTCTACTTCAAAAGAGGGCTTTGAACTGGAGGCAACAAGACAGTTTGTTGGACTGTGTTGAAGTGTCTAATTAGTTGATTGAGGTGAGTTTGATATTAGTGGAACTTACTTCAAAGAAAAAAAAAATAGCAGGTGCCATGCTAGGTCCAGATGAAACAAACGTGGCCTTCATCAGCACAATTAAAAGATGAAGTGACGACATTTCACAGGATATTGATGCTATTTTATAAGGTCTTTTGCCCAGTGCTTTTCAAACACTTTGTGCCAGAGCGTGTGGTAACATATAACTTACAGTTTCTAATGTCTACCTGTCCATTAGGTATATAGTAGCATGTATTGTTGCATATTATCCAAAATGCAAATGTAAGCTGCCTTTGAACTTACAGTAACCATATTAACATGTTAACATTTAGCATGTGACTCTTAGCGTGATGGTTAGTGATGACAGCATTGTTGTTGTGTTGTTAGCTCCTGGGAATGACGTTATTTTTGCAGGTATCTGGTAATAAACCAAAGTTTTGGACACATTACAGTTTTGACCTGACATATCACCAAAGTTACTACATTTTATTTTGAACAAAAATTTTCATGGCAATCCATCCAGTATTGTCAGTATATTTTACACATTTTACATGTACTAAAATGCATGCGCACCATCTGCACAACATTACCGCCACTAGAGCTGAAGCTATTAAGCTGAAATTGATGGTATCACTAGAGGAAAGGTGAGTAAAATCAAACTGCTTCATCCCTTGAGGATAGCAGTGAAACTTATGGCCTGATTGTAATGCTGAAGAATAAAAAGAATCATTAGGAATCCCCATCTGGGGACACTGATATACACACCAAAGGTGAGCTCTATGCTAATCTCAGCAGAAAGTCAGAATAACTAAAATCCTTACATTAATATTTCCACTTGAAAGTGTCAGTAGAGGTCATGGACTCATTGAAGTCTTAACTTATCAATCATTCTCTGAAAAACATTTGAGTTTTCCAATTTTGCTCTCTGTTGCTCTGAGGGTGGCACTTGAGGAAAGGTCAGAAGCTCCCCAAAATAATTACAATTCATCCTGTGGGGTCATGAGCATCCATATCAAATTTGAGGTCATTTGCTATTGATTCTTAAACTGCTGGAAGGACGGACCAACTATAGCATCTCCATCCTCGAGCTGACGACCCATTTTGGCATCTTTTGCTTTCATTTGTCCTTCAGATTTGAGAACCAAATGTTGGATTCCACTGTGGTTTGTTCCACTGACTTCCTGTTTTCAGTAGCATGTGGACAGAAACCTTAAAACTCTGACATTTATTATTTCTGTAGGCGCTGGCAGCAGCTCGCAGAGTCAGCAGAACCGGAGCTCCTGACAGCATACGATATACTGAAGGTCGGCCTCTGATGAGAGCATGCTGCATGCATCCTTGGCAAATGATATGTCTGAGCACGAGGAAATAAAAATATCAAACGTAAAGTCAAAGCAGCCCAGAAAATTATCCAGAAATAACCTAGAAGGGCTCCTCTGCCCCACCCATCCCGACCGCCCACGCTAACTGGGTCAGTGAGGTTGGCGAAAACTAATAGTGCATCATTTTTAATTGCCCCTGCACACAATTTCCTGACAGATGCCATAACCGCTAATTAGTTACTGACAGCATTATCAAGTTTTCCTCTAGTACAGAGGGGCCGATCCTTAACGCTGCCGTCAAATTAAAGTGTTGTGAACTAACAAGCAGATAGAGGCGCCAATTAAAAGAGGAAGGGCGGCTCGTGCTCCGGCTTCGTCCCTGAGGCTTCACATGAAAGTTTGACTGCGCTCTCCGAGACGCTGCTGGAAGCAGGAAGAGGCTCTGAGACGAGAGGCAACATGAGGCCCCTGGCAACAGGACAGTTTCTTAGAAATGTTTCAGCAACAAACAACAGTGGGTCATGGAGAGTTTTCAGATACAAAGTTTATAAAATCTTAAAAAGTTTCTGTTTCTGTATGAAACAAAACGAAAAAATCTGCAGTTTTCTGTGTAAGTCGTATATAAAGAGAAAGCACTCAAACAAATACGACAACAATTATACTTGCTTGGTTATTTATAGAGGAAAACAGTCCAACAATACATATCTGAGTGGCAAAAGTAAGTGAACCTCTAGGTTTAGCAGGTAATTAAAAAAAAAAATGGTCAGTTGTTTTCAGTCAGTGGGATGAGAATCAGGTGTGAGAAGGCATCCTGTTTTAAACATCAGGGATCTATCAAAGTATGAGCTTAACAAGATTTCTGAGGACCTTGGGAAAAGATTTTTTTTTTTTTCATCAGGCTCGAAAGGGTTACGAAATCATCCCTAAAGAGTTTGGACTCCTCTGATCCACAATCACAGAGATTATGTGCAAATGAAGAAAAGTCAAAACTATTGTTACCTCTCCCTGGAGCAAACCTCATAAAATGAGCAGTAAGAAAAAATCCAAGACATGTTGCTGTGAAGTAATGTTTCGCCGGTCTGAATATTTAACTTCCAGCTGCTGAAATTGTTCACACTTGCCCAGGGAATTCTCCTTTGCTATTGCTGTTCGAATCCAGTTTGAATCAGTTGTCTGTTTGGATTCCTCCATCAGTGGACGCAGAGGTCACCCAAATGACTGTGGCTACGGATAATCCTGACCACCCTCTACACCACTTACTGGACAGGCAGCAACACTTTCTCTAACATCTTTTTCAGCTCCGTTGCCACAAGGACACACAGAAAATCTTTAAAACCTCATCCAACAATAACTATTTATTTGTTTTTATTTTTATTCATTGACCTTTTTTTTTAATTTCACTTTTGTCTGTTTTCTGCTTAATGGTGCCCCTTCTTTTTTACCTTGTTGAGCTGTTTTGTTTTGTCATTGAGCTATTCTGCTTTATATATTTCCCTGTGAAATACAGAGGGAGGAACCTTGTTTCATGCCAGCAGTTGGTTTCCTTCCTTCTCATGCTGGTGAGCTAATGCCAGCATGCAAACATTGTTATATTTGGTTTGTAAGATTATCATTCAGTCTGAGCTCAAGTACAGCTGGGCTTTTTTAAATCTTCCTGTATATTTTCATATATTTTATGGCTTCTTTGTGTCCTGCAGTTTATCATTGTGCATTTAAAATAATCAAATTCTCCACTAAAACCCTGAAAAATTCGCAGCCATCGGTTTTATTAGCACATCCGACTGACATAATCAGACTCACATGAAACAGTTTGCATGCGTGCAGGCAACATTAAAATGCAAATGTTGTCATGGTAAGTACCGCTGATCCTGACAAATTACAGATTTGACTAATGAACCTGTGTGACAGTGTAGAGCTGATCCTGGCAATACGACACAAATGCAGAACAAACTTTCTGAGTCCCAACCCTATTTATATTTTGAAAACTCTAAAATATGTGCATTCCACTAAGCTGATTCATTTTGGTCTGTTTGTGACAAAAATTCAAGCACTGGTGAAACATCTCAGAGTGAAAGGTGAGCCTCCCCCCCACACACACCTGAGCCACTAATAAATCTCCGTTCCTCTGACACACTCAATAGTCATATAAAAATCCTCTACTGCAGCATTCGTGTTCTTGCTGCTTTTATCACAGCATTTTAATCACTCTGCTGTTTTATCACCGCACAAATAGACTGAGCCGGAGTTGGACGAGGAGAGCACAACGACCTAGTGAATGCAGCAGTGAACGCTAACGGGCCTCTCAGAGAGACCTTTAAATCTGAGGAAAAATACATGACTTCATCCATAAAATCATCCCTCACTCTGCTCAGCCACAGCCATTAGTGGTAATTCAGCTCTCAGCTTCCCATCACAGCACACACTAACTGCACCTCCTGCCCCAGAGCTCACGACTAAAACAAACACTCCCAGTTTACAGGAAAAACGCCTGAAAGCAGTGTGGCTGTCAGTCGGAGTATTTTGCATGATGTATGAGGTTGGGATGAGCGTGCACCTCACTGTGACTCTAAATAATTAAGGGAAAAAATGAAAGCTTCAAACGTTGTCTTTGCAGAGGTAGCGTGACTCACCGGTTAATCAATGCTAACAGGGAGTGTCAGGGGACCAAACAGATCAATTCCCCTGGCGCGGGAAGTCAGTTTCAACTGTGATGCTCGGTTAGACTGACAGCCAGCGGAGGGAGGAATGAAGAGAGCAGAGGAGACAGGAGACACGATGATGCATAAGGATTATGAAAGTGCTCATAAAATAGAACCTTAATATTGTAACAGACAATGATAAAAATGTAGATGACTTGAAGGCTTGAGTGATTTCCATCTCTCTGGAGTAGCTGGTTGTATCTTAACCAGCTCACCGGGAATGAATCTCACCAAACGGTAACCTCCAGTAGTGATAAAAACTGCAGTTCCTCTGCAGTCCACTAGAGGCTCCAGCAGTGAGTCAGTCCCCATAGAGTCCAATGTTAAAATGTCCAACTTTACAGCAGAAATAAACATTTTTACAGTCTGATACAAAAAACAGTTTTGGTCTCTATAGCCAATTTCCCCCTTCATAACAACTGGAGATAACAACTGGAGATATTAAAAATAATAATT
>VVAS01006801.1:9480-20572 GCA_015103295.1 Ptychochromis oligacanthus
AGAAAACAAAAAAACACCATAAATGAATAACAAAAAAAAAAAAGAAAATCAAAAAATAAAAAAAAAGAAAAAAAAAAAACAAAAAAAAAAAAAAAAAAACTTGACATAAAAGTATTCCAAGCTGTTGAAGTAAATTAAATATATGTAAACATCTGATGTAAAACTTCTCCAGTAAATTCAAACTGAAATAATCCATATGCAAACAAATTTATAAAAAATTACTTAGATGTCCTAACCAACTCACCAAATCTTCAGATTGACTTTCATATTGGTGCTCACCTTGGTTTACGTTTTGTCGTCGTCATCAGTTTGATCAGCTGCAGCAGCAGGAAGGAGAAACTGGGCTCAAATACGCCGATTAACTTCATCACTTCCTGGAGGTTCAGGCCTGTCATCGGGCCACTGGCCACATCGGAAGACTCTGCTGATTCAGCAGCAACTGGTTCATTCAACTACAGGACAACAAGTGCAAGGAAAAAGACTGTAGGTTACCAAAGCTTTACAAAGACGAGTAATAGAGATTTCCCACTGACCTATTTTTCCTGCAAAGGAGAATATTTGGTGCACCCCAAAGAGTTTACCCAGACCAAAAGCTGTAATAAAACTATTTTTAACCAGTTTCGGTAATTGGGGGTTTATTTACTCTAGCATAATACACATTCCATTTATCAGACGGTCAGAAATAACAGGAAAATGCTTAGATTTCTGTTAAATAAGGAATTACAGTTTCACCGCCCTTGCTGTATGCAAATAAACCATGCTCATGAGCATAGTCACACCCCCTAATCCAGGAAAAACCCTCCATGGGCTACTCTGAAACTTACCTCTGTCTGCTCCTCCTGCAGCTCTTTATGAATCAGCTGGAAAGCATGGCGAGTTTCTGTCATGATCTCTATTGCTCCAGTCAGGCTCTACAGCTTAGCTGCACTGCTGTTCTGACCTGTGGAAACACAATATGAAACATTACTATGAGGGCTCTGAAAAGAAACAGTACTGTGTTCTCCAATTCAACCCTCATCTGACCACAAAGTAAACCAAATATTACAGCAAGCATCATAATATCCATCATGATGAATAGCTGCACACCTGCCATCGTAAACTCGGCAAAAGCCACCCTCTCCAGCAACGTGCGGAGCAGCTCGCAGGGTGCATCTTTGAGGCTGAGGAATAAACTGACAGCCTTGCTGTAGTGAAGCTCTGCCAGGCTCCGATGCTGCTTTCTCAAGTGTTCATCCCCCACCTGTCACACAATTACAGCCAGAAACACAGACATCCATCAGCTCATTACACCGCTACAAATATAATGGCATACAGTGTATTCAACTTCCTCTCTTTTCCAGTCAGTTTGAACTTCTTTTCCTTACAGAAAGTTACATTTTATTTTTGACATGCACATAAAAGGTTGAGCTGAGACACACTAAATATTAACACAAAAAGCAACCAAGATATTCAGAAAGAAAATATAATGGTTTTCTAGTGTTGTATAATTTTACATTATTTCCCACCTGGTTGCGAAAGCAGCTGTGGTACATAGAAGCCAAGCGGTGGTGGATGGTGGCAGCTCTGTACTGGTAGAGCGGCTGCCGAGCAGAGTCAGTCTGCAGGTCACAATACTTGAGAGACTTCATCATTGCTTCGGTCACCTCCCGCTCAATCTAAGAAGACACAAACAGGAATGGATAAGTAAAAGTTTGGCGTGCTGAATGGAAAATAACAAATAAAATATACTTGTGTACGATCAGCAATCTTGAGAATTTGTCATAATATTAAATGGGATAAAAAGATGATTAAAATTTAGATTTAAATTTAGAATATTTGGTTACTTTTATGGCTGAGAAATGGTGACATACAGTATAATATGATCTGATGAAAACTTTTAAGTACAGAGCTGATGTTTTAACAACAAACAAACAGTTTCTGTACAGATAAAAAAAAACAATACTTAAAAACCCTGCCTGCCCTTGTGCAGAAATAAAGGATTCTCTCTCAGTTGCAAGTGTGAGAGATGTAACATTGCCAGCACAAAGCTGCAGACACTGAAGTCCGACCAACAGTGGTGATTAAGTGACTGAAAAACGTTTCAAGCCCAAGATTGACTATAATAGTTATTCAAATGTTGTGTATGCTGTTTGCTGCCCCAGAAAAGGGAACAAAAACCTAGTTCATTCAAAGTGTCTCACTGCCTCTCCTCATCACTGCAGAGTTGGTCCCTACGGGAAAGGCTAGTTACAAGCTATGAGTCACACTAGTAGACCACAGTCAGCTGATGACAAAGGGAAGGTGTGCACACATGCACAGTTAGCATGCGAGAGAGAACTGCAGTACTCCATGTACACTGTAAACTAGCCAATATTAAGCATATCTGATATTACAAATATGATACATCTTAACCCACGACCCTGAATTGGATAAGAAGAAGAAAATGGATGGATGGATGGATGCATACATCTTAAAATAGTAACAAATATACTGATATCCTCGATATTCTACATAACTCCAAATGCGTTCAAACACACCTGCTCCTGGGCCTTTCTGGAAACCGGAGCATAGTCCTGCAGAAGAGTAGCCAGTGTAAAGTAAGTAGTGGATAACTCCCAGTTTACGCTGTCCCACACTGCTGGGTGGTTCTCTCTGCTTGCCAGTGACTTCATAGCCTGCAGGTAGTAGTCTATAGCCTAAGGTAAAGTTGCATTGATAGTATGATTAGACACAGTCTGGATGTAGTGGGACAGATGAAACAATGCAGCAGAAAGACAATATGGTTCAAACCTTAGGTGAGAATTCTCAATGCAGAATTTAAATACTCAAAGATTTTTATTTGGCACCTTGTTATAGTAAAGGGCTTCTTCAGGTGAAAACTCTCCTCTGCCCTCGTCGCCAGAGATGTTACAGTGGGCCTGGGCACAGATTCTCATCAGCCTGCCAGTATTACAAAGCAGTAAGGCTGTGTTGGTGCTGTCCCCAATGGTTTCAAAATCCTTCATTCCTTTCTCAAAGAAGCCAAAGCTCTTTTTCCACATCTCCTGCTCTGCTGCAGACACAGACTTCTTCACTAGAATAGTAACAGGAGAACAAAAAGGCTGGTAATACATTTTCATGGAAAAAACAAAAAAAAATCCACATTTCTGCTGATCCTGACGCAAAGAGATTTTCTTTTTTTTAATTTCCCTTCCAGTGCAATTCCTTTTAATTTCAGCATTACTTTACTGAGTGCAGAAGTTCTGGAAATGCTGAGAAAATTGTATAAATAAATCAATGAGACTACATATAACAAAAAGTGATTGAATGTTATCATACTTTATGTACACTTCTTTTGGTGTAATACAACTTACCCTCTTTCTCAGCCTGCATGGCTGCAGCCTGGTTCATGTAGAAGACTCCCATCTCGTTGCGGATGTTTCCCAGCCGTTTGAGAACCTGAGCCAGCTGATCTGAGGTATGATCTTTCAAAGCCTCAGAGACAAGCAGTTCATATGCTGCCTCATAGCACTTACTGCTAACAAACAGTTGGTACTCCGGGTCCATAGCTAGGTCTGTTGCCATGTTGAAGGCTAGTGGGTAGAGAATAAAAGGAATGCCATGGTTTTTTTTTTAAAGTACATTTAAGCAAGCGTTCGAGACAGTGAAATACTTAAAGATACTGTACACCAGTTATGGATCAGTCTGTGGTCTCTACAGCAGCAAGAATATCAATGTACTGTATCTCTTGAGTGACTTACCCTGACAGCTGCTCTCTCTGTGCAGGCTGTGCAGGATCTCCTGGTCTTCTTTGGTCTGGTAGCAGTATTCCTCCAGGTAAGCTGCTCTGTTGTTGGCATTCTGAGCCAACATCAGCTGGATGTCCCCACACAGAGAAAGGCACTGGCTGTGAAACAGCAGCACATGTGGGTGCAGTGTACCACTCACTGAACAATAGGCATCTGGAAGCAGCACATGAGGGATGGAGGAAGAAATATTTTATACTGCTCCATAAAATTTTGAAGAAACTTCTCACTGTCAAGATTATAATTAAAGCAATAAAGAAATGTAGCTTAAGCTGTAATTATTTGATTACTACACAATTAAAGAATCTTACCGTAACACTGCAGAGATAGCTTGATGTAACGCAAGGATCGTCCGTACTTCAGCAAGTTAGTGGCTGCATCAGAGAGGACGTAGTAAGCCTTGGAGGCTTTGAAGAAGAGCTTCAGCTTCATATGGTGCTGCCAGGAGCCAGGGATCATCCCGGAGCGTGTCGGGTGCTTCTGGTCTGCTTGCAAGGGACCTGCTGCTTAAAATGTGGGAAGACCAGAAAAGAGAACCTCAGTGAAAACCATGATGTGTGTCTATTGCCTGTTTTATTCTGCAATATTATAAGCAGTTGTTATTACCTCTTTCAAGCAAGAGAGAGATGCCTTTCTCCGATGCTCCATTAGCACTTCTGTCCTCATATTTGAGAGGAATGGGTGTGTTGGGGTCTGCAGCTGGGAGATCGCTCTCCTTCTTGATGCTCCCATCCACTGCCTTTAATCCCTGTGGGTTGTGTTATAGCCATTTACTAAAAAGAGTACCCATTTAGCATTGCCCTCTTAACAATATCAGATGCAACACATTGTTCCTTTTGTCCAAATTGGCACCTACATTACCCAAAATGCATCTTTGCCACCAAAAGTTCACCAAAATATTCAGGCATATTACACTAGTAGCAGTTATTGCCTGGAGCTGCTATCCTCTGGCAGAGATGCGATGCAGTCCAAAGACATCTGACAAGCTCACTTCTTTCCAACACCACACTAAGATTTTTTTTTCCCCCCATTTTTAAATTTGTAGTCTTCAGAGTCAACATATGCTGACATCAATTAAGGCACTTTATAAAGTTTAACAAAAAGGTTTATCTAACCAAGACCTGTTAACAGACTTTGTCATCTTTACTATTTCAAAGGGCAAATACACTTATTTTACACATCAAACTCTGTGTACTTTTGAGAAGTTAAATTTTTGGTATTACTTGTATATAGATATAAAGTAAATATTCAGAAACTCACCTTTAGTACGTAGCTTAGGACAAGTCTGCATCTCTCCTCCTTGTCTTGAGAAATGGGGAAAGCATAACTTGGCTGAAGAAGTTTAAAAAAAAAAAAATGCAAAATTATTTTTTATAGTGTATACTACATATTCATCTGTGTACTCCACTTTCTACCCTTCAGACTGTGCAGAGAAGGCAGAGGAAACCTTTAAAGATTCACTTACTCTGATCTGGTCAGTGGCTCTGTACTTCTCTGGGACTGACAGCTCCCCTACAGAGCGGATTACAGCAACTGCTTTACTATCATCCTGTGGACTGGAGCAGTTGCTGTAGGAGCCATTATCATCGCTGTCCTCCGTCAGATCATCCGCTTCCTCCTCCTCCTCCTCTTCCCTGTCTTCGTCACTGTAGCTGTCCTCTGAACCACCGGCCCGCAGCGACTCCCCTTCATCTTCTTCGAGCGGCTCGTCGAGCTGGAACAGCTCTGACAGCATATAGTGGGCAGAGGCGATGATCTGAGCAGACAGAAGATAAAGGCGATCAGGACTTGAGTCAAGTTCAATCAAAATCTAAGTAACGGCATACTCAGATTTAGTCAAGTGGTTTCACATTGTATTTTCGTTCAGTCATTAAATATTTGGACAAAACATTTTTTGTATTTTGCCTGTGTACACCTCAGCTGATTTAAAACAATCAAGATGTGATTGAAGTGCAGACAGAAAGTATTCAATTAACTGTTTAGGGATTACAGCCATTTTTATACACAGTCCCTCATTTCCAGAAGTCCATACTAACAATTTTAAATTAGATTATTATTTTTAATACTTGGATGAAAATCTTTTGCAGTCAATTCTAACTCTGAAATGAGGGTTGGCCTTGCCATTTCTCTTCTACCTACCTGAGGATGTCTTTCCTGATCCAGAAGTTTGACGCAGTTTAGCAACAAGGTTCTGATTGTGCCATAGTGCTTTCTGTTTTGTCTCGCTTTTAACATCAAGTTGCTGGCCACTCTGTGTCACAAAACAATTTAAAAAAAGAAAAGAACAACAAGAACTGAGTACAGCTTTGCACATTTAAGTACTATTATGTCTGTTAATTAGTGGTCTAATCTGTGTAGCAGGTGTGATTACTGAGCTTTTATAGACATTTTTAACACCTTACCATTTAGAGAAAGCATGGTAAACTGAATATAGCCTAGTAACATAGACAGAATAGAACTCATTCCCTTTATGACGAATCACATTCAAACATTGTTTTTTCTTTTTAAATATCCACTTTCTTGATGCTTGTTATGTATAAAAATTCCAGCTTAACAAAATGTTGTAAATTCATAAAAAGATACATTAGAAATAAAACCCAAAGCTGTTTTTTACCCTTCAAAATGATTTCAACCTGGAAGTCACCCATTAACAATTATCTCTTTTTTTCTGTACAGGCTAACAAATGGCTGGAGCTATTGGGTAAGAAGCAAGGTACACCCTTGAACAAAGGTCACCCGTTCATCACAGAGCTAACACACAGAGACAGACAACCATTCACGTTCACATCCCCAACTACAGCCAATTTCGAACCAATCAAACTATGTCTTTGGACTGCACCCGGATAAAACCTGCACAGTCACATGTCAACACGCAACTCCACACAGTAAGGCTGCAGCCATCCAACTGGTTAACACCGAGAACCTTCTCCCTGTGAGGCTACAGATACTTACCTGTATAGTAACACAGCCACAGGAAGAGTGAAGGGATTCTGACATTTCTCTTCTTCAGCCTCCTCACACAGAGTAGTAAGATCATAGAGCTTCACAATGTCACTCCCACTAGCTGTGGATTCAGGAAATGACTTTAGAAAACATTAACAACAAGCCCCAACTTAATACAAAGACTTTCAGATAATTCCTGTTCATTTTTTCCACCCACCTTTGAAAAGCCAGTAGGTGTGACCCTCTTTAGTGCAGTTGGACTTGAGGAAGGAGAGGATATTTTGGGCAATGTCTTTCACTACTCTCGTGGAGAAAGTCGAGTTCTCCAGATGAGGGATGTCCTCTGTTTTTATCATCTCGTATTTCTAAAGTCAAAAACAAAAAGTATGAGAAAATTTAGGACCACTTTTTCAACCCAAGGGGGTTCTCATTTCCCCACCATGATCACAACACAAATTGCGTATGCAAGAAAAAACAAAAAACAAAAAAAAAAAAAACAACACTTTATCATAATTAATATGCAAATTGTTTCAGCAAGGATTACCATTATGGGAGAACCTGTTGTGTAAGTATGAAGATGAACTATGTACTGCTCTCAAGTTACTTTCACACATATCTTAATTAAGCCAATTAGCTCATATTTAGAGATTTTTCATACCAACATGACTGTCTTTCAATTTTAACTCATTGAACTTGGAAGCTTGAGGACTGAGTAAGGGTAATTTCTCACAGATTTAAAAAGCTAATTTATGCAGAGATTTGCTCCAAAAGCTAATTGGATCATATATGCCACACACACACACACACACACACACACACACACACACACTCTTAGTGAAACTCTGTGGAAACGTCGAGCAAGTGCATTACATACAAGCACAGCAATGCACTACCTAGCTTGTAGTTCATTTTTTACTGCCCAATGATGTTTAGAGCATAGACACCACACACAAAGTCAACTTAATTACATGAACATGTGTTACTAATTAAAAGTAGCCATGAGCCCGCTTATTGCTGAGTTATGGGTGAATCCTTAAATTCAATCTAAAATGACGAGCAGCATTTTGTATACCACTGCATCCTTAACTTCTCCTGAGTTATTGTGTTATTCTCTTGTATATAGTATAGAATAATTTCATATTTTTGCATAGTGAGATTCAGTTTCTTCCTTCTGGACAAAGGCTTATAGTCCGAAAGTGCCAAACAACACAGTATGGAAATGGCTTTGTTCCAGCAGCCATCACTCAGATGAACAAATCGTAGCTAAATAACTAAAATAGTAAAATAAAGCACTCAAAACCAACTATGAAACATCATCTCATGATTTTGCTATTAAGAATGGCTGCTATAGCATACATAGTAGCTTATGTTTTACCATGAAGGCTGATTATAGCAGTCAAATAGTTGCACATAATGCAGAGCTGGAAAAAACAAACAGTAATTTACCTGAACAATGCCATTGACATGAAAACACATGACAAGTTCTGGGACGTTGCACATCAGATTATCGAGCCAATAGTCGATACCAGTCAAAATGTTGATTGGTTTATTGTTGTCCCTGAAAAACACAGAAAGTTCTATGTTTGAGACTGAGCAGGAATAACATTCACATCCTGAAATCAGTTACGCTCAATTAAAGAATGACCCTCCGTAAAACAATATTTAAAGCTATCATCATGCTGCATATTCTTATACATAATGTATGTCAGATCCTGGATGGGAAAGATGAATTAAAAATCCAACCTGAGTCTCAGACTGACGGCAGGATAACGACCACCTCCAAAAATAGGCATGTTGGACCCAACCAACATGTGGATATCTTCAAAGGTCCACATGATGTTTCGCACAAAGTCGTTTCTTAAACCCTGTAAAGCAAGTGACAAAGTGTAAAAAAAAAAAAAAGAAAAGAGTTTAGATGTACTCATAAGGTACAAGCTATTAGCTGTAGTATTACACCATTAAGGAATGATAAAAGGACTGTGTTACCTGGCTGTTTTCTCCTTCATTGAAGAGTGTAGGGAGGTTTTGCTCTTTGGGAACAGAGGTCACCTGGCCCAAAGCAAAACTGCTTTCCACAGAAACACTTTCCTGCAGGTTTAACAGCACACTTACTTACTTTTAGTTCATCTCACGTCATTCAAAACGCTTTGTATGTGGAACAAATGAATTACTAAAATTCACACCAGAGAGTACTAAAGGATAAGCTACCTGTTTGGGAGCTTCTGAGTCTTCTGCAGACGACGTTGTGCTCGTGAAGGTTGTAGGCCATGATGAGCTGAACTCCTTGGCCCCATTCTCCTCCTCCCCTTCACTCAGATTGTGTGTTTCAGGCTCTGCAGCCCCATTACCATTTATACTGCAGGAAACAAAAAAGTTGTTTTGGAATATAAGACTGGAAAAGAGGCGTCTTCAACTCGAATGCTAAACCCAGTCAATCAAGCAAAGCCAAATACTCACCTATAGTAGAGGAACTTTGACAGGATTGCCTTTTGATACCAGTGCTCTTTACTCTTCTTTTTCCTCTGCCATTTCTGATCTATGAGGCGCTGGTAAAACTCCTTCAGCCATGTCCAATCTCCTGTCTACAACACATACATTGCACAGAGAATAAATTCTTCTATACTAATTTAAGAGTTACTGCCTTGAATAATAATACTACTAATACTACTAATACTACTAATACTAATACTAATAATCATCTATGCACCTGTGCATTGGCTTAATACCGGTATTGGCCAATATTGACCCTGTTCATCTCAGCATATCATCAAATAAAATGCATTTTCAAATGTCAGTGGCTGATACTGATCTGAAATGTTCAAAAACTTTACAAAAAAGATAAAATACGTCAGTTATTTATCCCTTGAACAAGAAGGGAAATAAATAACAAGAAGATAAAATAAATAGTAAAAAGACTGAGAAAAATATCCATTAGGACTGGCTACGGTCAAATTGTTATTTTACACACACTAGTAGTGACCCAGAACTTCACAGCCAGTATTACTAATGGAGAAAATATCCTCATGACTTTGAAAGTCTGAAATTCACCAGGCTGTACCTGGGAAGATCTCATGAAGAGCTCTTGAATGTCCAGCTCATCCAAAAGCAACGTCCTCCCCACGCGGTGAACAGCCATACTAAGATGGGACTTGCTGTAGGGAATTTTCAAAAGCTTCTTGATGTTCTGAAGGTAACAGAAAATTATGTCAATATCAGCTGTACGGGCATGTTTCAGTAACTAACAAAGAAATAGCTCTGCAGCAGCTCCACGAACCTCTGAGTCTGAAACCACGTCAACATCCCCGATGCAATCTATAAACTCATACGCCATCCCAAAACTGAAAAAAAAGAATAAGAATTTATTCAGTAAAGTATGTGCATAGTAATTAGACTGATTAGCAATGATTGAAGACTTCTGCTGATTAATCTGTAGCCATAATTCACCCACTGTTAACCCGAATACAAATGCAGCAGACTGAAGGTGTTTAGCATTTTCAGCTATGTAGAGAGAGGTTTTGTGCTGTCTTGTCACTGAGGGTACAAACCCTAGAACTGTGAAAACAGGCAGAGTGCATATAGTCTATTTCACACTGTGCCTATTGTGGACACAGTATCAGTCTTCACAAGTGCATACAGGCCTATAACAGATGCAATCTGCCCAGCAGGTTTTCACAGTTAAGCAGAGCATATCTGTTGCAGGATATTTTCAGCCTCAAATACAAACTTTCAGTTGTTTCTTCTCTCAAACAGACATATTCACAACATCTCAAAACTATTATAAGAACTGCACTCAATGTATTAAAGGTACATATGCTAAACCACATTTTAAGAAATACCAACATAACAAGAAACAATTCTAATATTAATATTTTGCTTTATTTTTTGTTTTTTTATGGTTTCAGTCAGACAAACCCACATCAGGGATGGCAAGAGCCAATGTACACACTGGAAATCTGTATATCTTGTGCATACCTATTCATAAATACAACTACATTTGGTTCAGAAGCTATAGGAAACACTACTAAGTCTAACATAGTAAGGTTTACAGTAAGCTTTATGGAAAACTGGCTGGTTCCGATGACGCTGACATGATCAGATGCAGTCAGCTTAATGGAAACTTAACTGAAAGATGTTGGAAATGCTTTTAACAAAAAGTCCACATTATAGCCATCATATTTCAACAGTTTTTGAGAAGGAGCACTTCCCAGATTCAAACCGTCCATGTTTGAGGTGCTCTTTGGAATGGGATACAGTACATATAGGCATACAGTATAGGAATCAAAGAACTATAAGACCTTCTCTTAAAATATCATTAAAATTTAGGGAGCTAAACATATTTATTGGACTGACCGCATCAGCTTTACTCAAGTACATCCAAAAAAAAA
>VVAS01006982.1:1043-11652 GCA_015103295.1 Ptychochromis oligacanthus
GTGATTCCACATTATTGTTTTTTTAATGCACCAATTTTCAGTGCTGCTCTGAAATAACAGAAGAGATCACATTGAGAGTTAATAGCAGCCTTCCCCTCCTCTGTTCTAAACATCTTGTGAGAGAATAATTTGGAGAACATCAGTAAATGTAGCCTGAGAAAGAGAGATGAGCCATGAATCCCTGTCATTGCGTTTGCTCACACAATCATCTCCATAATGACTGGTTTTCAGCCCAGTGCTTAAGTGTCTTGCCATTCAGGGATTTCTCATATTCACAGCATTAAGGCCAAGATACACCCACTACTTGTTCAGAAAATGTCAATAGGCAGTATCAGTGCCAGTGAAAAGATATGTGGAGGAGAACTGATGATGGGGACCTTGATTGTGATCATTAAAAGAACTGCTGCTGAGGTTGACACTTGGCAATAAAATCAACTTAATGGAACTGTTGCCAAATACTGGATTTACAGTACTTAAAGCTGCCAAGCTCTAATATTAAGATATTACATTAGAGAATAAAAGCATAGCGTAATAATGATTGGTTACTTGTAACCCAGGTTCTCTGAGTGGAGAGATCTCTCCAGCACCGGGCCACTCAGAAAACGCATTCCAATCAAGTTTAATCAAAGAAGCCATGCATGCACAGTGCTTATATAGCCACGGTGAATTTCTCATTTCAGCACTAACTTTGCTAAAAATTATTTATACATTTGGCAACATGTGGATAAAGGTTTCTTTGTATTATTCATGCCTCATCACCTCACCCAGGTGTGTGCAGCACTGTCGTTTGCTGCTGTGTTTAAACCTACGTTTTAGTGCCTTTAGAAATATTTCATTTTAAAGGCCTCTTGCATGTCCATGGGGAGTACTGCACAAGTCATGCACCAACACCACTTGCAGTCTGAACACTAATATCTTATTTAATAGTCAAGATGCTAAAGCGACTACCTGTTTGCATAACTTACTCATTCTGACATGCACTTATATAGTGCATTTGTAACAAAGTGGTTTACAAAGCACTGCCTCTCATTTATCAGTTTCCACATACACTCGGACACCAGTGGTGGCAGAGATCCCCTGCAAGGTTAATTAAGTAGCCAGTAGACTGTCATAACAGTCTGGTTTATTTTTCTGCTAAAATAATCCCAGATTTAAAAGTTGTAATTCATAAGAATTGGTAAAATCCAAATGATGCCTAATGTTGCTGGTGTCCCTATGGTTTCTCTGACCTTTAGATAAGCAGTTCTCTCTCCCCCTGTGATGTTTACTGCCTCACTGGTTTTACATCATTAACCCTCTGTAGCTGCAGGGCTAATAACACAAACCCAAGTGTCCATGGCTCAGATCTCTTGAATAGGGAGATTGTTGGGAGAGAGCGATGGGGTTATCACTCATGTCAAATTCCTGGCCAAAGAGGCCACTTTGTTTGGGAAAAAGATCTGGCAATGTCACGGCTTGGCAGTCATTCACTCCCCTTAAGTGAAAGGAGCTCAAGACAGACCTCAATAGATTGCCGCTACACTGTGGAGATCTTTCAGTTAAAAAAGAAAAAAAAACAAACAAACTCAAAACAGTTTTTGTAGTACTGCAGTGTCATGCTCATGGGGCTGTAAGACACTTTGATATGATTTTTATAATCCAGCACATAATTTCTCTTCCCATCAGTTAGAAAACAATCTCACAGTTTTGCAAAAGCCCTTCAAAACTTCTTGGAGATAGGAGATTTTCATCTGACAAGGATATGAGACACTGAAAGTAAACAGGGCCACTTAATCACTCCCAACATGGACTTAGTGAAAGACTCCAAACCAGCCATGACACGCTGGGATAATAAATACGTCAAGTCATCAATTAGAAAACTTAAAATGAGCCGTATATAACTTGGCAGGGAGTGTAAGGTTCTAGGTGGAGTTGGGCATCACTGTGTCTGTATCAGCACAGATATAATAAGGTGCAACATTGTAACGGCAACCTGCAAGTGTAAAGTGTATCAGAAATATGAGGCGACAGTGATGCATGTTGCAAAACAAAAGCTTTTATCTGCAAAAGCTGGCAAAACTCATCATCTGCTGAAACAAAAAACTCCCTTTCCTGCAACTTTTACAGGAAACTTGTTGCCAAGCTAAATGCTGGGTGTGCTACATATTGAGAAGGGGATATTTCCTTTACACACCTGCACTTGTAAGTGGATCGTTTTGGAACTTTGAGAAATCAGAATTAAACTCCTGATCCTCTTTCTCTTCTTGTCCAGCAAAATGTCAAATCTGTCAACGACTACCACTTTAACTCGAGCGACAAAAGAGGGGTCAGGTTGCTGCTGTGGCTCGGTGTTTGCGAGGAACCAGGAGAGGCTTGACACATGACAAGTTGGTTTCTGGAGTTAAAGATACTTGTCTCAAGGCCACAATAGACATCTAAACTGGCATTATGTTCTTAAGTGTAAAGTTAATGTTGTTGTTAATTTATAATGTTTTTTTTTTAATTCCCCTTTGTAAAACTGAACTAATTGTAAATTCTGTAAACAAATACTGCTTTTTAGCAAAATGTGCGAGCTTTAGATTGATGCCAACTGGGACAGTAAAAAAAGCAGCTCTTTTAAGCATTTGCCTCCACAAAGCTCTCACTAATGTGCTTCTTTTCAGTTTAAAATTTCAGTTTCTTCTTCACAAAATGTATAGTGTATCCTTGAGACCTGCTGAATGGCTTTCCTTTCTCTGAAAACGCTTGAAAAAAACAAATAAAAAAAACAAAAACACATCTTTTGAAGGACTGCTTGTCTTTTATGCTTTCTAACAGCCGTTTTCCTTCCCTTCTCTGCACTATATGTTTCTTGTCGATAGTCTAAAACCATTGATGTTTGCGTGTGTGTTTTGGCGAATATGCACAAGATGGAAACAAAATGAAGTCTTCTTCATTAAAATGATTGTTTTACAATAAGTAGCGTACTCAGGGTATCATCACATTAATCAGGAAAACCTAAGAGGCCAAGATGAATGAGGAAGAACTGTAAGCAGTCAGTTATTTAAAGCTTTATTTCATGTTGTTCTAAATAAATACTTAATTTATCAAGACAACAATTAAACATTGAGGAAGTTTTGAGTTTGTTTTGGAGCAAGAGAAAGAGAGAATGGATAAAATTCCAGCATTCTCCTAATAAAATCCCAACCTTTCTGTCATCGAGGTAAATATTTAAAAAGTAATATTTAAGACTTTGCAGCAGTTGGTCAAAGTTTGATGAAAGATGAAGCAGAACTTTAAAGTGACAGGTTAGTCAATGATAAAGTAAAAAAAAGAAGAAAAAAAAAAGTGCTTGTGAAGCCAAAATGGAAAAGCTTCCCTCACTGACAGTTCAATATTTGGAAAATTTCTTTAATCTGTGCTAATACAGGATAGGAGGTTTTAGACGACGCTTCCAGTGGCTTCCACTGAGATACTTGAAGACAGGTGCTGTCAGACCCTGTTTGAATAATCATTATCTGCTGCGGAGTAAGAAAATGGCTGACCAGACTTTCATAGAGAGGCGGCCAGGCATGGTGTCATCACCTTAGTTTTTTAGCCATTTCATCAGCCAGGAAAAGCTGATGCAATTCTCCTCTCATTTTCTCCATTTTCTCCTCTCACTACCACCCACAAACTCTATCATCATTTCTTTCATATTCCACCATTCAGACATTGTCTGTCTCAAAAACACTTCAACCAGAAAACCTTGAGGCTGAAGAGAGACAAAAAAAAGGGAAAGTAAACAGCTTCTTCTCTGGACTTCAATTAAGCTAGACTATTTATCAATAGTAGTGTCTGACTGTAAGGTGAAAGATGGGAACCACAATCGTTTTTTGATTTGGCTGTGCCTGGAGGAGAGCAGATGGAGATTGATGAGCTTATTAAAACCAAATGGACTCCCAGACAGACAGCTCATTAAAACTACAGAGTTCGGAGCCCTTCACAATGCAGGTCAGTAGTGAAGTAGCTGCTAGAAATCGAGATTGTCCATCATAAAGAAACTCAAGACATTTTTAAAAAAATCCAGATTGTTTTTCATCTGTCAGGGTAAGTACTTGAAAGAAGACCTTAATGGACATATTTGTCAAATGTTTTTATATGGTCAAGGTGGTTAGCTCAGTAATAGTGAGCATAGCCCAAAACTTCTCACTTGTCGAGAGAGATGGTATAGTAGCAATGATTTTTTTTTTTTAACTGTAATGACTGTCTTTTGTGTTTCAAGAAATGTTGCTTATCCTTTGATTTTCTGTATTCTGAAATAATCTGTTGTATTTGTGCCTCAGAGCCACGAGAGTTTGGAGACTGATCAATGCAGAGCTCTGCTAGTCTTTAGGTGAACACGTAGGTCGACCGTTGCTCCGCTTCTATCGTCTTCACATGCCCTCCCAGACTGACGCAGGATGCTTTTCCCGCCAAGGACTCCTGGCTTTCAAAATGCTGGCTCAACTGGAACAAGCGAACAAACTGTCTCATCCACATCCGGATCACAGCTCCTTCAGACACAAACATCAGGCGAAAAATAGCTTAGCTGACATGTGCTATGTAGTTATGGTGTGTAATGTGTGGCAACGCGATGTAGAATAGGATGGGTTTGTGTGTGTGTGTGTGTGTGTGTGTGCAGAGTGAAAAGAGAGGTGCAACAACAGCGTGGAGCGGGTTAAACGTTCCCCTGTGCTCTCCCACGGCGGCTAAACCGCTGACTGGCATTTTCCAGTACTGAGATTGAGAACATGTACAATACATATCTTCATACACTCACACATACACACATGCAGGTCCAGTATACACAGACCTGGAGGGCTTACATGGCTTTACATGGACTGCTGGTACTCAGCCAGCAGCTGCTGCCAACAACCCATCATCACACTTTTCACCTGGCAGTGTCTCGACAGTCCATCCTTTTACAGCTGTCCTATTAAAATAGGCCTGTGTGTGTGTGTGTGTGTGTGTGAGTGTGTGTATGTGAAGGCGTTAATGTGTGTGTCTCTGATCCGGTAATGTGTCAAAAAATAAAGTGCTGGCAAAGTGAGTTGTATGCATGGAACAACAGTGGAGGCTGTTTATGTGCAGGGCCTGATTCCAGCCACATTATGTCTTGTAATAGGCTTCATCTTTAACTGATTACATTTGTTGACACGGCACCAGCTGCCAGTGATGTATTTCTTCTCTATATGCATTTGTTTTGTGATGCTTTGAATACAAAGAGAGAGAAAGGTAAAAGTTTAGGATTAGGACATAGATAAATGATGCCTTCATGAGTCCAGATTTTGCCATCGAAAGCCCACCTCCCAAGTTTGAGTAACTAGATATTTAACAAAATAACTAGTTGTGAAGATGGTGTCTGTTTGTGAGTGCATTTTGTATATGTTTTTGTCTCCATGAAACATAAAAGAATGGAGCTTCCCTGTTTGGTTACTGTTTATAATATGAGGTTTCATAAAGTTCAATCAGTCCCGATTATACTATGTTAAAACGGTATTCAGATACTTAGTCTTGAGACTGAATGAAAATAATCTTCAGTTGTACTAAAGTGGTACCCAGGTACGAGCGTAACTCCTCGTCTTTCCCCTCCTGTCATTCTTCTCTGGGATTGCTGGTCATCTTGCTTTCTGTCACTCTTCACCAGCCAAATACAGAGATTGTGTTACAACTAACACCAATGACCCCCGCTTCACACAGAGCTTCATCTGGAGAGGCCTCCTTTGTCCAGGCATGTCAATGATGGGGCATGTGTTCTGCCATGACTGGCCTCTAAAAACAGCAAAGAACACACTGATCGAGACTCCGTGTGTGTGTGTGTGTGTGTGTGTGTGTGTGTGTGTGTGTGTGTTGGTGGGTGGGTCATTGGTACTGCAAAGTGGGGACTGTTGAGATGCATTTGCTGGCATAACTCGTAGAAACCTTTTGCTCCTTGCAGGCTTCTGTATGGAATTATGATAATGAGGTACTTTACAATAAAGGATCATTTGGGTGATGCAACACATTTAGAGGTCATAAGCATGTTCCATAATTTTTGTGCAAAAGTGGTTGTCAAGGTTTAATTTACATAAGAAGATAAATAGCAGTTTGAGGCAAATAATGTGGTTATTATTACCCTTTCTTTCTGACAGATGTAGACATACGCAGCTGCTGCCGTGCTGCTTAATCTCACCATTTAGCCACAACACCGACCATTTTGTAAATGTGTCAGCTGTTTTTGTTCCAAAAACCTTCAGCCACAGTTTACAGCTAACCTGGGTTTATGCAGTCAAGATTGAGTCTTCAAGTCTTTTGAAGGGCTATGTGTGTCACATTAACACATTTGCTGGTGCACGTGGATCGGGCCACCAGATATAGTATAATTAAATGAAGCTTTAAAATGTCTAACAAATTCAAAATTTTCATCTTTGAGAAACAGGTTTGAAACCAGGAGGGTTTTTTTTTTTTTTTCTTCAAGTACAGCTGCTACACATTTGTCTGTCAGTTGGTGGCTTGTATACCTAATTTTCGAAACACTCATTACAAATTGCCTGATTCATCTCAGGGACACTAAATTTTCTTTTTAACCTTTTCTGATTTCAGCAGAAGAAAGAAAAAAAAAAGAAAGTAGATTCCTACACATATTCCTTGAAACTGGTTTCTCAGAGTCTGTATTTCTGTGGTCTGCTGCAGCAACTTAGATGCTTGTGTAGTATGTAATCAGCTATTTCTCACTCAGTGGCTGTTAATGTGAGCAGATTTCAACTACAGATACAGTTTGGCACTTAGATTGACTTCAAAGTTTGAGGGGTTTTTTCTGTGTAATACAAGCATTTTATTTAAATTTCTTATCTACCAAGTAACAGCTTGAAGCCAGTAATGTGACAGCTTGGTGGGTTTGTTTCCTCAAAGAATATATCTCTGTGTATCTCTCTGGAGAGTGTGGGCACACTCATTGCATTCTCTCTGGATCTGTATGTGTGCGGGAGTCTTTCACTATTTCTGCTGCTAAATATATAGCCTGTATGGATATACATAACCAGGCACATTTTCAGTTTCAAACTTGCGTTCACACCTCTCTAATTTCAGCTTATTTTCTTTGCGGCTGTGTAATGAAAATCACAAACCCCCAGTTATTTGAGTTCAGTAAAATGTGGTTACAATGTGCACCTTGACAAATAACACAGCTTTCACTGGCCTTCTTGTGTGTTACAGCAAGCAAGACAACATAAATGGTTCACATGAATATATATGATGTAGTAAAAAGTTTTAGTGGCGTTTCACACTTAAAACCAAAACGTGAGTAAAAACCTCTGTTTGCACTGGAGTGAAATTTCAACTCTTGAAAGTCAGTCTCACATGAGAACATAAATCATTGAAATAATTTGCCCAAAAAGCCAAAACCCATATTTCAAACTGTCACAGGTGATGTGTATTGTATTACTTTATATTATTTACATTATGTTGTAGTATTATGTTGCCACATTAATTTCAGCCTGCAGTAATGTGTCCAGAGGAAATTTCTCCATGAGGAATAATAACATGAAGGCTTATTATTGGAACCCAAAAGATTTGAGGCATCACCAATTAGAAAATAAAACCTATTTATTAGCAAGGCTCAGTGGCACACTTCAGCAAAAATGCCTTCATCAAAGGGCTGTTGTCTTTTATCTTTTATTTTTTTTCTCTCTCTCTCTTCAGTGTCCTAATTTGTCCCACATGGATTATTGTCCATTCCCTCCTGGCAGCTGTGATGGTCTCCAAAATGACAGATGTTGAGAGCTCAGTCCCAGAGCTGCATCTTTCTCTCTGTCTCTCTCCCTCCCTCTATTTATTTCACACACACACACACACATACGTAGACAGCGCTCAAATATGCATTGATATACTAACACTCACTAAGATTCTTTTATGCATGAATAAAGTCACACAAGCAGGAATTGTTCTTCCTCATACATACAGTCATGTGAAAAAGAAAGTTTCAGTGTCCTGTGAAAAATCTCTCCATGAAGTCCTGTGAAAAAAACTAAGTACACCCCACGATGCAGTAGCTTGTAGAACCACCTTTAACAGCAATAACTTGAAGTAATCATTTTCTGAATGACTTTATCAGTCTCTCACATCGTGGTGGAGGAATTTTGGCCCACTCTTTTTCACAGCGTTGCTTCAGTTCATTGAGGTTTGTGGGCATTCATTCATGCACGGCCCTGTTAAGGTCCCACCACAGCATTTCAGTCAGGTTGAGGTCTGGACTTTGACTGGGTTATTGCAACATCTTGATTCTTTTCTTTTTCAGCCATTTTATTCTAGATTTGCTGCTGTGCTTGGGATCATTGTCCTGTAGCACGACATAATTTTGGCCAAGCTTTAGCTGTCGGACAGATGGCCTCACATTTGACTCTAGAATACTTTGGTGTACAGAGGAGTTCATGGTTAACTGAGTGACTGCAAGGTGCCCAGGTCATATGGCTGCAAAACAAGCCCAAATCATCACTCCTCCACCACTGTGCTTGACAGTTGGTATGAGGTGTTTGTGCTGACATGCTGTGTTTGGTTTTCGCTAAATGTGGCACTGTGCATTATGACCAAACATCTCCACTTTGGTCTTGCCTGTCCAAAGGACATTGTTCCAGAAGTTTTGTGGTTTGCTCAGATGCAGCTTTGCAAACCTAAGCTGTGTTTCCATGTTCCTTTTGGAGAGCAGAGGCTTTCTCCTGGCAACCCTTCCAAACAAACCACACTTGTTTAGTCTTTTTCTAATTATACTGTCATGAACTTTAACATTTAACATGCAAACTGAGGCCTGTAGAGTCTGAGATGTAGCTCTTGGGTTTTTTGTAACTTCTCTGAGCATTGCACAGTTTGACCTTGGGGTAAATTTGCTGGGACATCCACTCCTGGGAAGATTACAGTATTGTGTTAACACACACCTGAATGCTCCAGACCTGCAAACTGCCAAAACGTCTGCTTTTACAGATGTGCTTACACTTGCTGATGATCAGTTAATGAAGTGCATTTGATTAGCAGCACCTGGCTGCTACTTACCCTCTAAATTCCCGTGGAAGCAGTGAGGGTGTACTTTAATTTTCACAGGACTGCAGAGAGTCCTGTGAAAACTTTCTTTTTTCACATGACCGTATGTAGGCAATTTAAGCACAAATGACACAGTTCAAAGACTCAAAACATGTTACTGAAGCGTGCAAATGCACCTTTAGACAAGACAGAGCTCTGGTTTACTCACTTTTGGCTTCCTGTGAAAACATTCTTTTTCACATGACTGTATATGCACTACTGGTATGCTTGCTAACTAAAGTTATTAGTTATATGCTGTGTATTTGAACTAAATGGCAGTAAGTGGTGACAAAACATGAGGTATTGCCAGAGGAGGAGTATCATTAATTACAGTCATTATACCTATCAACCCCAAAACACACATTTACACAGAAATTTAAACATAGTCCCTATGTAACTGCCATCATGAAGTCAAATACCGAATCACAGCTAAATAACTGTGCACCTGTTGACACAGCTGGAAAGACAGTATGTCTCTGTGGAAGACTAACTTCTCTCTGTGTAACTCACAGAGGTAAATTTGTCTCTGTGCATCTGTTTCTGTGTTTTCGTATATTGCTCGGGCAAGTGACATTGGCTTTGCCAGACCCAGAACAAGACATGTGACAAACAAACCCACCTTCAGGCAGTGCTGCTGACTAATAGCTGGTTGCTTCTGTGGTTTTCCTCTGACAAATGTCTTTCTTCATTAGAGTCAAAAACATTCCCTTTCTCCTATGCCTCTGACCTGATGATTCCTGGGGAACAACAATTCATTTTAAGTGGCTTTGGGTGGCAGTGGCTCAGGAAGTAGAGCGGGTTGTCCGATAACCAGAGGGTTTTTGCGGTTTGAATCCTGCTCCATCCCAGTCATCCTGCCGTTGTGTCCTTGGGCGAGACACTTAACCCACCTTGTCTCCAATGCCCCCAACACGGGTTTACAAATGTGAATGACTGCCCAGGGCAGCTGTGGCTACAGATGTAGCTTACCACCACCAGTGTGTGAATGTGGAGTGAATGAATAATGGATCCAGTGTAAAGCGCTATATAAAATCTAATCAATTAAGTTAGTAGCAGGAATTACATTCTTTTGACCATATAATTTTTCTGTTTCTCATCTTCTTTACCAACAGTCTAGACATACATTTAGTACAGAGGGTGGATACCATAAACTTAGAATAAACAAAACAGTCACCAGGCAACAACCAACATTCATTTCTTTGAATCCTAGAGATTTAAGATTATCTAATCTTGCCCATGTCTCCTTTACTTCTTTGCACCAGACCAAAATAAGAACAGTTTTCTTTCAGGAAACATATCTTTATGGTGCTCTTACGTCATGTTTATTTTGTAACAAAGGCTCTCAGCTCTCAAAATATATGTTCAAGAGCTGTTATTTCTAAATAAATTGTCGATTATTTAACCTCTGCAACAAGAAAAAGATCATCCTCCACTGCAAAACTATTTCTCAAACTGAACACACATTGTTCTTACACAAAATTCAGAGTCAGAGTATCTAGCAAAAAAAAAAAAAAAAAAAAGAAAAAAGTGATGGGTATGGGAGGGGGGGGGGGGGGGGGGGTTGGGGGATGACAAGGAA
>VVAS01007139.1:1972-13382 GCA_015103295.1 Ptychochromis oligacanthus
CTAATTGTGGCTCAGAGCAGAGCAGAGCAGGCGAGGCTCTGATAAACAGTGAAGCTGAGCCCTCCGAGGCCCCTAACCTCTCACATCACCGGCCCCTGACAGCCCTTTCTTTGTGTGAGAAACCAGCTGAAATCAGCTCTAATATCCTGCTTCTCTCTCAGTTAGTCCAGGAGGACTGTCTGCTAATTTACCCTACGATTACTAAAGCATGATATAATTAAAAATAAGCACTTTAAATTATAAGAGTGGGTCTCAGTAAGTGATCTGAGGAGGACAAGTCAAGTTAGGCCAACATGACACAGAAACTTTTACCACCATGTTCTTAGAAGTGCTAAAATTTGCAAACTACTTCCTTCACCTGGCCCTGTGCCCCACTGAAATCTGACTTGTGGCCCCATATCACTGAGAAAAAGCTATCTGGTTGCTTGTTAATGTGAAAAGAAATAAGAAGCCAAAGAAAAGAAGCCAAAAAGGAAGCGGACTCAGCTTTTCAACAACAAACAGACCAGTGTAAAGTTTATGTTACAATCTGAACGATGCCTGCCATCATTCATTGAAGCATAATAAACCAATTTTTCTCTGTGCAACACACATTCGCATTTCTATACTTCTGGGAACCTCGGTGTCTTACCCCTAATCCTAACCATTACAATCATATGCCTCACTCCAACATAAATTTAAAACACTTTCTAACTGTACACCTGAAGTCTCAAAGATGAATTTTTTATTGTGAACAGTCTATCAATTCTTTAAATTTTCTTCATAAAACACTTATAAAGCCTTTTTTTCCTCCCAGTATTATAAAATATGTAGTGCAACCCTGGATGTTTGCTAGAGTGCAGTCTTCTTCTTCACCTAATTTGCTTGTGATCTGCTACTTCTATCAATGAGTGAGTAAAATCATCAGCTAGAATGTGAAATAGACATTGCTCGGGGTCAACACCGCCACAAAGCCTTTGTCAGCTTCAAAAAGCCAAGTGGACCAGTCAAGAAGCCCTCACTCTTTCGTAACGCTTTTTAATCTCAAACCATAAAGCTCTTGGAGAAACAACTGTAGCTGACTTCTACCGGGAGGAAGTGGAAAGCAAAGCTCTGAGCTCTTTCAGAGCAATTACACCTAGGCACTGGTTTAGGTATGCAAATGACACCTGAGTCAAAATCAAAACTCATGAAGTAGAAGATTTTACCAAACACATCACCTCAGTAGACAGAAAAAAGTTCATAACTGAGGATACCAAGGAAAATAGGTTACCATTCCTGGACTGTGATGCTCACTGAGGGAGCCAGAACCTTCAACACTGATGGTTACTGGTAACCCACATGCACAGACCAATACCTACTCTTTGACTCCCACCACCCACTGGAACACAAACCCCACCAGGCAGAAAACACTTCCTTCAAGGTAGAGTGAAAGGAAAAGGAATACACACACATCGAAAGAGCACTTAAAACATGTGGCTATCCAAACTGGACCTTCATCAAGTAGGCCAAGAGACATGGAAAAATACCTCAGACATCAACCAGTGAGGAACAAACAACAGGCGGAAGAACACTGTCGTCATGTATGTGGCAGGATGGTCTGAGAAACGAAGAAGTATCTTCTCCAACCAAGCATAACATCCTGATGCAGACAACACCTGGGACTCCCATCAGCTTTTAGAAGACAAGAAGCCTTTCAGGTGAGAGATGAAACATCTTCAAGAACCTAACAAGTATAGTTGCCTTTGAGCCAAGAACTTTAGATTACCATGATCTGGATGAGTGAGAACCTACACACATCATGTCTGCTCTTTTTACATTCTGAAACCCTACTTGATGTAAAACACTCCTGACAAACCACTATCAGAGGCTAGTAGTAGACACTGGACAAAGAGTGATCTTAGCACTTCTGGGTTTAGGATACCAACCTTGGCCTTGTCAAGCTGCGCCTGAGCCTGTCGCTCTGCCTCTCTGCGCACTGCCTCCTTATCTTCCTCCAGGGACACATCGGAGTCTGATGGACGGCTGGTGTAGGAGTCGGCCGAACCCTGCAGAAGACACAAGCAGCAACAACTGAGTGACGCAACAACACATGAAACATGAGCTTGTCCATTTGGTTTCACACTTTAAAAATGACAGGTGTTATCAGCCAAGACGTACTGGGATTCTTAGCATCTTGAAGACACTGAGGAAGACTTTATTTGCTTTTCATTGCCCTCGCTCTTTGAAGAAATGTTAAACTTTGGAGGTTGTGCAACTTACAAATGTGCGAACACCCCCACACAGACTGACGTGCTAAACTCTTATCATCAAAAGAATCTCAGTTGATTTCTTCAAACACTGAGCACGAAGGCTATGCTGGTCGAATCTACAGCAAATAGTTGACAATTCTTCTTTTTCTGAGAAAAAGCGCCAAAGGACACAAACTGTCTTTCTTACAATCACATCGTAGCAGCTCTTTGTCTATACTTAGCTCTCTCTTAGCTGCTTGCCTGCAGGTTTGTTGTCATCTTTCTGTGTCAAACACTGGGGGAAATGTTGAGGAACACCAGGCCCCGGTATGTCTGTGTGATATGTGGTTGTCACAAATCTATTCATAAACATGCAGACTCACACATACCAATACACACAAGATTACCTTGTATACACTCCTGCGCACAGTGCATCAGTGCATACCATTACACCGAAACTCAGATAGAGTAAGCTGTTAGACACTGAATGAAAATACACAAACAATAAGTAATTACTGAAGATAAAGTAATGCTTGCATGCTTTAATATATAGCAATAACACTCTGCCCACTTACTACAAAAAAGCTGAAGTTGAATAGAAAAAGGCTTACTGGGTAAACTATCTAACAGATGGACAAGTCTTTTTCTACAGTTAAAAATGTTCATAGATACAACCAAGAAAAAAAAAGGTCTCTGCCATTTGGGAAAGCTATTAGGAGGTTGAGGGGAAGAAAGAAAACATAGGAAATGTTTTGTCAGCTCAACCACTTATCAGGAATTACCTTGATATGAACATAACTTGGCAATTCTTAATTTATGTGATTCAAAAGTAGATTAACCACACCTAATAATCAGCTGAGGTGGCACCAGAGCATTTCTACATAGGGGAGGTCTTCCACTTTCAGAAATGTGCTTCATAAGGGGTGCTCGCAAGACAGTCGGAGCCTTAGCCCCCAAATTGAACATTCAGGACAACAGATAAAACTCCATTTATAGATTATAGAAATTTTTTAAGTTGTTCTAAAGCGCCTTTATCTGAAGCAACGCACCACAAGCCACTTTAAGGCATTCACTATTTTGAATTAGGGAATTTCTAGCAGCAGCAACCTGATGCTGACGAAAACCACAACAAGCTGGAATATATAGTTTCTGATATAGACATGTAAATTTTATTTTGACTTACCCATGCTCTTAACCTCAGTTGGAGTTTACATTTGGAAAGGGTGTCATCGAGAGAGAATGCCTTGTCAAAATCAGTTAATCTTTTGCATAAATTTTAGCATGACAACCTCAGCTGTTTTTTCCCTTCAGATCTAGCTATTAATATTTATGCTTTTTGAAAAAAATTACAGGGATGTTATTTGATTAAAGCTGCTAGATTTTTCAGTTTTCAGTATTTTCTTTGAAATGACACTCTTCCATGGTATAGCTTATTAAGTAATAAATCTAAATAGATGTTGATTTTGATTTTAGATAAATTCTGACTATATGTAACTAAAGCCCATATTCTGGCTGTGAGACTGAAAGAAATTATGAAATACAGATGAAAAACAGGCAACTGTGAGAGAAGAAGTTTTATGATTTTATTTATAGGTTTTATATCAGCATTTGCAGATGAACAACGAATCAGTTTCACTTTCAGGTAATTATCAGGGTGTAAGAATAAAACAGGGGTTTTTAACTAAGTGAAGACAGCATGAGTCTTATCCTTACCTGCACGCTACTACGACACCCACACAAGGTCTTTCATTCATCTCACTGCACCATTACACTCTGTTTCTGTCTGAGCTAAAAATAGCCTCCCTCACTCTATGTCTGATTAGAATTACCCGGCCATCACGTACATACAAAAGAGGATCATACCTCCTTTCCACTTACGCCACTTGACTGATGTATAGAAACGACATGAGTGCTGTTGCTGTCGATAATACAAGGTTATTCATATTTATGACCTCCATCTAAGACAAAGCCCTGCTTCTTATCAATTGCCTCTCTGTCTCTCATCCCTCCCACTTGGTACCTGAAATGAAAAGCTCATTTTAAATCAAGTTCATTAACTATGTATGGGCTTCTTTTGCTGTCAGTCATCAACAAACATCTGTATCTATGTATCAGTTCTTTGGGATTCTTCAAATGCTGTTCCACATGAGAGTATTAAGTATAAGCCTTTTTTTTTTAAACTTAAAAAGTGCAGGTGAGCATACCTGAGCTGCTATGATTACTCTGTCAGGTCACGGTTAAAGATAAGGCGTGATCGAGAACACTGTCCCAGTAGGTCAGAGGGAGGTGAAATGGAGCTCTGCCCAGAATCTGACAGCCATAACTGATAACAACACCCAACTTCTCATCATCACCAGGCAATACATAACCATGCCACACTGACCCAGGCACTACTGACTGATGGATGCACAAGGGAAGCACAGTCGCACAAGACACAAGTGCAAGCACACAAAAACACACCAATTTTCATGATGTAAACACACTCAAAAGTCCCCTTACACAGGCATCGGAGTTCTTGACACGACCTCCTTTGGCTCGTTTCAGCAAGCGGATCCAGGTGGCCTTCATCAGCCACACTGGTCATTCAGGGTCCCGAGCCACTGCCCCCCTGCTACTACT
The DNA here is from genome assembly GCA_015103295.1 of Ptychochromis oligacanthus. Lineage (NCBI taxonomy): Eukaryota > Metazoa > Chordata > Actinopteri > Cichliformes > Cichlidae > Ptychochromis > Ptychochromis oligacanthus. The sequence continues at coordinate 6,802 of VVAS01007139.1, forward strand.
ACAATTACACCTAACTGCACTGCTGTGGTCACCTTGCAGCTACCGTCGCTGCTCTGGCTACAGGTACATTCAACACTGTGGCTACATCGACAGCTGGTTCCTGTTACACCTTGGCTGTAAGTGCTACCTTCATCTCTGGATAAATGAATAGCTTTAGAGGCAGAACTCCTGGTTTTGCTGCAGCTCCAGCTAGCTCGGCTGCTGTCTGTAGAGCCACAGCTCCTACCCCCTCTGCTGCTGCTGCTGTTGCCAAAGATGGGGAATCCACAGGAGCTCTCTGCCCCGCGCATAATCTCAGCAGCTCTCTCCCCGTCTGCCCCAGTCTCCTTGATAGCCGGAGTGCTCAGACTGCCGCTGCAGGTGCTGAGGCTGACTCCCAGTGTGAGTCAGGTTGCAGTGATGCTTCTCATCCTCTCCTTCAAGCTTTGGCTTCAGCCTTGTTGTCCTCCTTCGCTGTAGGCTCCCCGTGCTGCTCCACAAGCAATGGGTAAAAGCGGTTTATCTACATGAGTCCCGGTGTGGCTGCATGTGACCGACTCTCCCCCTGATGCTAACGAAGCTGCTGCTGCTTCTGTCGCCTTTAAGGTGCTGGAAGCTCTCCCTTTCTCATTCTCTGTCTCAGCCTGTCAGTATTTGTCTTGCTCACTCCCTTTCACAAGCTCTCCTGTACTACTTCAGTGATTCTGCCTCTCTATCTCTGTCTCTACCCTACCCACCCCACCTCCTCCTCCTCCCCCTCCTCCTCCTCCGTCACTCCTCTCTCTCTTTTTTTTCCCTACACCCCTCACAGTCAGTCCATCTGCTCCTTGTGTCGCTGCAGCGAACAGTGCTGGGCAGTGCACGCGCTATATGGAAACTGTTTATGTGCCAACTGTGCACCGTGCTGTCTTTTATGTGCAAACACACTACATTCATCCTGTGAAATGAGCTGTTTATAGCTCCTGAAACTGATGTCACCTCATAATTTTTTCAGGAAGAATCCAAAGTCAAAGTCTGAATCCAAATGCACAATTAATCCTGTAATTTTCATTACTTTCATATCCATTCTTGCGTTATGTCTTAAACTTTTCTTTTTACTCCCTCCTCTGGAAAAAATGCTGCTGGTAATGCTGCTAAAAACCCAATGCGATCCTAAAACCCAAGATGCATATTTCACAACGATGTAATGAAAAGAGAAAAGCGGCAAATTCTCACTTTCAAGAAGTCAGAACCAGCCAATTTTTCACATTTACCAACCTATCGTGTCAGTGTGCAACATCACAACAAACATTTCATGTGTTGAAACTGCCTCAGAGTAAAAAAAAAAATGTTGGTAGAGCTGGAAGTTATCAAATAATCAACAGACAGAAAATAAACTACTTTGGCAATCAATTAATAATTTCCACTTCAAAGCAAAAATGCCAGAAATTTGTTGTTATCAGCTTTTTAAATGTGGATATTTTCCGCATCATTGTCACTTCAAGGTCAGCTGCTCAGGGAGACCCTAAAACAAGCTTTGTCTGTGAATGATTTGCCTTTTTTATTTAAGGCTATTAAGGAAAGGGCTCCCAGATAATCATGTTGAACGTGTTGATGTTCATATCATTTCCTGTGATTCTAAAAAGAAAAGAAAAAAAAGAAGAAAAAAAAAGACTTTAAGTAACCAGTGTTGTCAATGCTAATGAAATGCATGTTTTCCCTATGTAACTTCTCCTTTGAGGTCCGTGTTTTTGTATACGATCCCTGGCATATAAATACATATACTAACGTTCAAGATCTTAAGATTTTAAACTGTTGGACAAATCAACTGATTTGGCCCCCTTTTACATTATTTACATAAAAAATAAAAAAACAAGAAGAAGAATAATTAACACTGGATTGTGTGCATTGTATGTCTGTGCTGAAATAAGTTACAGATGTATGTGTATCTTTTTGAATCATGTCCTCTTCACTCTGGTCTTGGCAGCAGGGATTCTGAGGTGAAAGCTGTTCTAAATCCTCTCCTGTCAGATCAGTGCTGATTCATTACATGTAAGCGGAGCATTGCAAAGCCACAAAGGACAGATGAGAATAATTACAGCGTTAATTAAAAATTTCCCATCCTCATACAGGACTAGCTGAAGTTAAACCCTGCAGAAGGATTATTCAGAATGGTTCCTTTCTTCTTTTTTTTTTTGCACTGCTGACACATGATGTGTGTTAGTCTGACCTGTCAGGGGGGTTGTGGGAGGTCACTTGAGTCAGGGGTCAAACAGACTTGCTTGCTCATGACCAGCAGTGACTCCCTGAGGAGCAGTAACTGTAGATCAAAGGATGACATGCTAATCATTGTTGCTTATTATAAGCAATAAATGACAGGAATCCATTTACCTAAGGTCTTTCCAATACAACACCAGCACTACACTGCACACCTTACATGAAGGGAAAGGCTGAAGGATGAGTAATATAATTTTAAATCATTAAGACCAATTATCGCAATGAGGAAGGTGATTACCTAAGGTAGATTATATTTTGAAACCAGATGGATGGAAATAGTGGTCAAAAGAAAAGTCACTGGATAGTCAGAAGTGGAGCTAAAAGAAAAAGGTTTCATGAAAACCTCTGTAACATGTTATATTGTCAAATGCAGCAGCTCAGTAGACCAATCAATAGCAGTATGAAATCACGCAAGGGTCACATATGTTTCGTTACGGTGGGTTGACACTGGCTCCCAGAGCTCTAAGGGCAGGGCACAGATGCTCTGAACATGAAGCTGTTGAGCCCGGAGAGGAGGCTGGTGGAGTTGTGAAGGCTGCGCTCTGATGGAAACTCACAGCGACAGAACAAGCCTCTGGCTGCCTGACACGACTGACCTCTGATACTGACAACACCGTGTCACCACACACAGGACACTAATAATAATCTAACAGCAGTATGATGTCGCTCTGATCCATAAGGAGAAGTACACTTTCTATTTGGGTTCACCCAGCAGACTGGGAATCACAGCTCCATCAAAAGCAGCTGGAGATTTGGTGTACTGCTAACAAACATCTGAGCGAGGCTGGCTGTTTGATGCTCTGGAAAAAGCCACATATCACATCACATTTGTCATCACATTTGATATCAGACACTTCAGTACTAAGCAGCATTGCTCTATGAATTTAAATGTCACTACTTTGCTTGGAGCATCCCCAGCAGGTCAAGTGTTATCATTTATGCTGTGAGTTGTCACAACATAGACTAGATGGATTTTCAAAAATTGCTATAGACATCTATGTTCGCCAGAAGATGTATCCAGATGTTAGGTCCAGACATTTTGTCAAGCACCAACATCAGACTGAAATTCATAATTCTTAGTGAAATGAAATTGGCAAATTTTGGACAACTTGTGCCATGAAATTTAATACAGAGATTTAGAGCTGCTTAGATGGCTTTAGACTCTTAATCTCACTGAATTCCAGCACTTATTTTTCTTATAGTACCCATGCATGGAAACTACACTGAAGGAACTTAACAAAAAAAAGCACAGTACTTCTTGTATAATTCATGAACAGAGAACAGGTTTCATGTGAGGGCAGCTGTTTAAAAGCAGCACACATAGAAAGAGAAATGGAGGTGGGAACTGAGAGGTCCTTAAATCTCTATATCACCCTTATTGATTTATTTAGACAGAGCTACTTGCTGCAAGACCACCACTGACTTCTACATGGAGCGAGAGCACGGGGACCATTACATTTAGAACATACAAATCACAGTGGTAATATCCACAATGAAAGAGGAAGCTGAGTCAGTTGATGCTGCCTCACATCTGACAGAATCGCTGTCAGTGGACGAAGCCATTACACCAGGGAATCGCTTCATGATCTGAAAGCTTCTATTTTCATTTTTAGAGTCTGCTACTACTACTCTATACATGTCCACTATAAAAAAAAAGGAGGGCTTTAGTCATGCAGAACATAAAGAGAGACAATGTAGGCTATAAAGTGCTCTCACAGTCCTTTTTTTAAAAGTCAGTTTTACCATAATTTCTTTCATTTCTTTCTCTGTGACTTAACTTGAGACACACTGCTGCACTCTCACTCATGTCTACATTTATGTCCCCTATCCTTGTACTTCCCTAAATATCCACTCACATCCCTTTCTCCTGTTTGCACTTCATTTCACCTTTTTCCATTCCTTCCCATTTCATCCTGACCTTTTATTCTGCTTCTTTTATCTCTCATCTCTCTAGGGTTCCCAGTGGATTTGGTTTTCTTGACTCTGCTGCTGAAGGTGAGGAGAATGGTGATATACCTTTAATGACTGGCTACCAGCTGGGAAAGCATGGATGGTATTGTTTTCCCACTTTACACTCCTCACAATTTTGGATTATGAAAGTATTTGTAACTCGCCATATAAGTTATTTCTATCTGGTAACATCTGAAATCAGTGTAATAGTACTTCCACTGATAGCGGTTTCATGTTATTCATGCAAGATTAGTGAGATAACGATCGTGAGAGAACCCATTTTGCCAGTCTTCAAGCTATTTCCAATCCTAGTTGGTTTAGACCAGCATTCTGTGACTAACTACTGGCCAATAAGGTTGCAGCTAACGGTGTATTTACCCAGGCTGATTTATTCACCTGCCAGGTATTTTTGGAAAGCTACTGCCAATGTGTCAGATTTTGTTGATGGGATATTTTGGCAGTGGTGCAAGATATAGTTGTAAAACTTTCACATGTGTATATATGAGATTAAAATGAAGGCTGAGTTTGAAAATGGGTGTGGCTATCCCCAGTGAGAAATGAGTAACAAATACTTGAAGTTGGAGGGCAAGGGGGTATTGGCCACTGGGAGTAGCCGATGACTTTCAAAGCTCAAATTTGCCAAACTTTATTCTATATATAGCATGAACAGTGGAGTCTAGGTAGCCCACAGGCAGCTTATTAAATTAATGGTGTAGATATGCATGCTTGGTTAGCAATTATGAGAGAGAAAACTTTGCTTGTCCTAAAAAGCAAAACTTAGGCAATCCTCCAAACAAAAAGCGATGAAAACTGGGCAAATTTATTTAAAAAAGTCAAAAACCAACAGTTTATCTTGCAGTCACAATAAACTGTAGCACCAACCTAAACTCTAAGACATACAATCATCTTAAAGTTGAGGTACTGTGGTCAATATACTAGTACTGTACTTCACATCCCGCATCATAACTGAAGAATCAAGATTACTGCTCGTGCCAAACTATCTACAGCTCTGGTAGATGGACTGTAGCTGACTACAGCAGGCTGACAATGGGCTGAGCGAGTGTGCTAGCAGTTTCAGGCTTGGCATGACGCATTCTTGGCTGGAACCAAAGCTTCTTTTACCAGCCATCTGTCCATCACTGCCACTTCACTCAAAGCCACTACACAAAGTCAATTAAATCATCGTTCCACAAACAGTGTCTCCTTCATCAAATAGAGACAATGGGAGCAGACATGACAGCCAAGTGTGAGAGATGTGTGACTGCTACAAGGAATAGTTACTAATATTTAATGTAAAACACAGGAATGAATACAAAGTGAGAAAGAAAGTTAAATAGAAACAGACTGCCAGTACATTTGTAAAAGAAAATGAAAGTGTGCGTGGAAGAAATGAGGAGATAGATTGAAAAGGAGGAGGAGTAATGATCTCTCTGGCGTTGCAAAAGAGGGATTGGATGCATGGACGTCAAGGTGACACTGACAGGCCTCTGAAAAAAGTGTTTACCCAGCATTCCATGTGCCAGTGCATTAGATAAGTGCATCATCCCATTGAGGTGATGGACCCACTGGCTGTCGATTACATGACAGGATCCCAGAGTGCACCATGATTAAAGGCTAGTTAGAAACTTGGTAAGAAGCCTGATGGCAGGAGGACTCAAAGGCAGGTATGCATTTCAAACATGCCTGCATTTACAGCCCAAACTTGAATTACTGTTCACATGAAGTATGACCAAAACATTCAGGAAATTTACAATACTGACAGGAAATTCTGTTTGGCTGTAACTAAGAGTAATCACAATCTCAGAAGCCGTTATTAGAGAAGATAATTAATAATAAGGAGGGAGGAACTGGGATGTATTTTGAATTTAAGTACATTTCAAATAATTCCTGGTTATTTTTAATAATTAGTTATGTGAAAACAAGACAGGAGCTACAGCCACGCTAGCATCCAGTTCAATTTAATTCAACTCGGTTTTACTTATATAGCACCAATTCACAAGAACATTCATCTAAAGGCGCTTCTTTAGGTAAAGAACCTACAATACTAGAGAACCCCTTCAATATGATGATCACCTTTGGTGACAGTGAGGAGGAAGAACTCACTTTTAACAGGAAGACCTCTGGCAGAACCAGGCTCAGGGAGGGGCAGCCATCTGCCGTGACTGGTTGGGGAATGAGAGGAAAGAAATGACAAAAAAAAGAGGACCATAGAGAGACTGGAGTAACCATGCTAACCATTCTATAACCATGCTAACCATTCTATATTTAGCAGCTACACCATGTTACCCATGCTAACAAAAAGCAGAAAATATAAATTTCTTGGTCGTGCTAAATGAAAAGTCAGAAAGTGCTAAACTGATTAGAATTCAGCACTTGAGGACCATGAATGGAAATTT
>VVAS01007190.1:3280-13327 GCA_015103295.1 Ptychochromis oligacanthus
GAATTTCTGCCGAAAAGGCCCTTATCACTGGGCATTGCCAGAATATATGGCAATGGTTGGCTTCCCGAAACCAACATTTAGAATCTCCTCCTGCAAAATGGGCTTTCTGTTTTGGTGTGATAAACGAACTAAACATTTCCGTCCAAATTCTTGCCATACATGAGAATTTCTACATTTCCATTGTTACATACATTCGACCAGTTCTCATTTGACATTGAGAAATCGCCCACTTTTTTCCCATTTTCCTTTAATGTCTTCTGTAGTGTGAATCTGTGATCCATTTCATTAGGCTTAAACTGAGGGTCATAGGCACAAGTATTTGTAATTTATCATTAGTTTATGTTCTCTCAACACATCCCAGATTTACAACTGAGCCTTGATCCATGGATTTTGTAGATTATTTATAAATCTTGCCAGGTTTTTATAAGCTTGTCCTTATTTTATGTGATATAATTATAAACGTTTACAGTGGTGGATGCTCATATTAAACATGGCCAAAATTTCAAATAATGTGATCGTTGCATGTCCCCATGAGCCTTTTTTTTTCCTAATCTTGGGTCTGTATGATGTCATAGAGATGGGATATCCCTAATATGGTTATCTCAGGCATACAGCTCCGGCTGTGGCCACAGGCCACCCATCTGCTCTTCAAACTTTCTTTTTATGAGGGGCAGCCAATCAGATGAAAGTTGGCTTAAAGGGGGAGGAATTGAATTGAAATGAGCATGTCCCTGTTGAGGCTTTATCATTCCATTCAGAAGGTTATAGCAGCAGGAGCTCAGTGAATCACTGTTACACTTACAGCGTTAAACTATTTAGTCTGCCATAACTACTAAACATAAGTGAATGGATAACAGCTGAATAACTAAAGATAGAATGTTACAAATTTGTAACATTTTGCCTGCTTCTTCTGTACTTTTTATTACTTTATCATTCAACCAACCCTCTCAGAAAACACATTTTAAAAATACAAAGCATCCTGGTGTGTAGGCCCCCAGGAAACCCTTGATAGCTAGCCTGCTCATTATTCTAGAGAAATGTCAAGATGCATGATAAATGATAAATGACAAATTTATCATTAGTGCGCTCTATGTTGAAGTTGGGATATTGTTTATAATATTGACCTCTTTTTTTCCTACACTCAACCAAATGTTTTCTTTTTATCTTAACATTCATTTTGAACCCACAATGTGTTTGCTTGTAAAAAAAAAAACAAATTTTTACTTTCAATGTGTACCTACTGGCAGCATAGGGAGATGTGTTATTTAAAAGATGGAAAGCAGGATTCAGCTGGCCTCAAAGAAAAGAAACAATTCAACCCAAAATAATTTCTCATCTTCTGACTCACAAGCACATCTTAGCCTTCTCAAAAATCAGGTCTGACTCTCTCATCTGAGTCATGCACGCAATCATTCTGATTACAGGTAAAATGGATGTTTTCCAGGGCACTAATAATTTGCACAGTAGATCACTCGAGTGTGTTGTTAGTGTTCTGTTGTGAGTTTATAGTTAGCCTGTGAGAGCTGGGAGCACCACTCCAATTTGTTGGATGCTCATGTAAATCTGTTAAATAAATAAAAGGTGGGCGGCAATATGCTCAGTGGGAAAGCAACTAATGATGCTATTGCTAGGTAAAATTTAAAAAAAAAAAGTAACCTTCATGGAATTTAAGTGAATAAGAACTAGGGTTATTTTTCATTTTATCTAGTCTGGAACGTGTCTAGAACTTGCTGTTTGTATAGCTAACAAAAAAAAATCTAAATAGTTTTGATACATTGATCTAAAACATCTCACACACACGAGCTTCAGGCAACACAGGGTTTCTGATATCCACCATTCATCCACATGTAAGGTACCTTATTGTCAGTTTTGATTCGCTAGAATTGTTGATAGTTTGGTCATGAAAGTTTGGTTTTCTGTCTGAGGAATATTGCCTACTAGCTGTGCTACTCGAACATCAGCACCCAATATCACACAGACTTTGGAGAGCTGGCAGGTTTAAAGGCTGACTAATGTCCAGTCTCACTGTGCTGCATTTACTTTCTCACCAAAGACTGTACATAAAAGATAGACCTAGCCACCGTGATGTCATAGGTTTCTGAAGCCCCAGCTTTATAGTGCATTCCAGTTGAAGTCAGATGTCTGAATTTTCAAACTCCCAGTCAGAATTTTCAACTGGAATGCCCCCTCAAGTCAGATTTCCAACTCAGAAAGTCAGAGCAGCCCCGCCAGCCCCAGCTTCACAATCCAAGATGGCAGCAGTGAACATAAACATTAGTAAAACTGTAAAACTTTTCATCTCTACTGCCACTGTTTTGTATTTGTGACTCGCTAAAGCCATACAAAGAGCATCAACCACAATCCATGACGGTGCTGCAGGCCGTATTATTAGTTGGATAATTCCATTAAAATGCTCCAAAAGGCACCAACACCACAAGGACAGTTGAGAGGTCCAGTTTCAGTGCCTCCCATTTACAGAGGAGAAACCTGTCCCCCCCCCCCTCCTTGGAGCCAAGTTGGAGAGGAAATGCAGATGTTAACACTTCCATTTGGCTTCATTTTTTAGCCCCAGAGGTTACCACCTAGACCACTTGGATGCAGTGCATGTGTATAAATGGATACCTTATTTTAAATTTTTTTCCTGCTGTTTGCAGTTGGTGAGGTCAAATCTCCACACTGGAACTCAAAATTTGGATTGGGGTAGAAGGAACCGTTCCCTCCATCAGTCAGTCTAATTGAAGACGTTTATGACACACATTGCTGTATTTCTACAGGTGTTGTAGAGGATGGCGTGTTGACCATTGGCAGTGTATCCGCTCCTATCTACGACCCCGACCAGAAAATGAAGGTTCCAGACGTGCTCTTCTATGATAATCCCCAGGTAAATACGCTCCAGTTCACAACCACATGTGTAATATGTGTCATTCTAAAGCAAATGTGTAGCTGTGAGAGGCCTGAAAAAGACTTTTAGTCCCAGGACATGACCCAGATTTGATCACATAAGAACAAAGCCAGATTATGACCAATAAAGCATAATCTCAGCTGCTCTTTTTTTCTCCCTCACACAGATAAAGCTTTGCAGTGTAGATTCACCACCACCCAGTTCAGGAGATCTGACCCTTGCTTTCCTTCATTCCTTTTCTTGTTATCATTATTATCACTCTGGCTTTGTTGGATTAAAGGACAATTTTTCATTGTGTAAGGATTTTGCTCATACTTCCGGTATTATCTGATATTTTCTCATATCGTGCTCTTTCTTGTCCCTACTGGTCCCTTATCAAATATGAGCAGATATGAGAGTCTTAGAGATGGTAATCTGAGTGTTGGCCTGGCAGTAGCATCTGCCCCAGTACACTGTCAGTGACCTCTGATTGCTTGTTATTGATGGATTTCATGGGATGAGAAAATTCTCCACTGTGTTTGTGCTGTGGTGTGTGCGCCAGAAGTGATTCCGCTGAATGGCTGGGGTTAGCTCGTTGTTGCGATGGAGATTCAGTTTGGCTGTTGCGATAGGATAAAAGCAGTGGGGGAAAAAAAAAAAAAAAACTCCTCCTGTTAGACTTTGTGTTGTTCAGTTTTTAAAATGTTCAAACACCAAAAATACAAAAGTCACACCTGCTTTAGTGTACATGGTGTGGACGTGAAAATGAGCAGAACTCCAAGTGCTTAACAAATCTTCTTTTTCACATTCCTCGCAGTCCTGCTTTTGTTGCTCTGTGCTGAGTGATGCTGAGTTGTAAAAAAGAACTCACAAGTCAAGCAGCTGAATCTGAATCAAATTTTTAAATCCAGCGCTCACTTCAGGTCTAGTGATGCAGAAATTTTAGCTTCAGTATCCTGTTCATTGATCTCTGGTATCAGTGCATGAACCAGTGGGTTTTATGTTTGCTTTGATGCTAGTGTCTCGTGTCTGGTCCTCGCCTTATTGGTGACTTAACTGCAGTATGTCCATAGAGGAACCAGCCATGGTAATGATATTCTGACATCCTCTGGCAACACTGATGATGCTGTGCGACCCAGATTTATCTCTTTCTCCGTGTCCTCATTCTGCCCTTTTTCCTCTGCCTGCTTGTGTTTTGGTCCGAAATAAAAAGTGGAAGAGGGTGAGATAGGATGGGAGCAAGGAGGATGCCCTACTTTATGAATGACCTGTTTTCAGAGGCAAACTTTTTTTTTTTTTTCTTTTAACATTTGAAGTTTATTTATCCTCAACATGGGCAACATTGCTTTTTTCACACCACAGTTCACCACAACATCCATCTGGGTAAATTAAAGTCTGAGTGATTTGTCAGCTGAATATGTCTTTGCTTAAATATCTCTGCAGCACATGATGGTGATGGAGGATATGCTGAAAGACTTTCTGTTAGGAGAGCACCTCCTCTTGGTGGGAAACCAGGTGAGTGATGTTTCAAATCTTGTTAATTGCACCATATTGTAATTTCCCCTGCCCACAGAAAGGAAACCTGGACAGCCTCTGTTCAGAAAATTGGGATCCGGATTGCAATCCTACTTTTTGTCATGTAAAATAAACAGAGCTCAGACCTGTGTTTGCAGAGGTGTTTCGGTCTCATTTTTTTTTTTTGCAGCAGTGGGTCTCGGTGAAGTAGGCCACCCATGTCAGCTCTGTTCGAGCATGGAGGGAAGAGTTATGAAACAGACTCCCTGCATCCTGATGTCACCCTTCCAACTCTGCCTGCTCACAGTTCACTGTTAGCATAAGGACACATGCAGCAACTCCTTGGGGGACACTCTGTGCCCCCGGTGTTATCCAAATGGGCAGGGTTAAAGGGAGGATAGATGAGGAGGGATGAGTGCAAGTGGACATGGTGTACTATCAGCCCAGAAGAGGGTTTCTGTGTGTGCGCCTTCGCATTCATGTTTACGTGTGCTTGCATGTGAGAGAGACTGAGTGGGAGAAGGCATTTGCAAATCTGAGTGCATGACCATGCATGGTCGAAGCTGAGACATTAGGAGCTGTCAGAGCAGCTTACTGGATGTCTGACAGACTGGCCGAGAGATCCGACGGGCTCTGTGGGAAGCCAGTGGGAGTCCCGAAGAACAGCCCCTGTCACAGCGTAGCACCATCAAAACTAGGGGATGCACTTGGCTCTCCCTTTCAGTGCTGCCTCTCTAAAGATGGAATGGACACCCCTTTCTGCATTTACAGTCTATGTCACTGAAACACAGTCCAAGCATAAAGACTGATGTAACTTAATGCTGCAGTTGGTTGATTGCTTTTATTTCCACAGGGTGTGGGTAAAAATAAAATTGTGGACCGGTTCCTGCACCTTCTCAACAGGCCCAGAGAATACCTGCAGCTCCACAGGTGAGGAGAATCAATGCAGCGTCATTTTTCTGTCGCTGTCTTCACCTTTTTGAAATCAGAATTCATGAGCCACAGTTGGATCTGACTAAGAAACCAAGGTACTCTGCACCCTCGATCGCAGTGCAGTTTCGCTATAAAGCATACCCTACATTATTGTTCTTTTTGACTTTACAAAATAAACATCATGCTGCAACCAATAAGACTTAAAACTAGTTACTGACGCAATAAACTCAACAGGAAAGTGTCTGCGGACGTCAGAGATCAAAGGAGCCTGAAGGTTGTTTTCCATACACTTTAGCACAATTGTCTTTGTTTTTGGAAGCAGAGGAGTTGCCCCCTGCTGGCCATAAAAATGAATGTACATTTAAGGCATTTGAGCATCAGCTTCACTTTTAAATCCAGAAGCTAATCTAAGTTTTATATATAGTTCATGGTTCGAATAGTGGTTCCAAGCCAGAATTTTGACTGCTCCAGAAGATACTTCTGCAGTATCGGGGGTATGTGGAAAGATTAAGTCATGTCATCTGAAAAAGCACAGCTTTAACTGAATTCAAGACCTGAGTTGAGCTGAAGAGGTTTGAGCAGAACAGTTAACTAAAAGTAATGGTTAAGCAGTAGAAAGAGACAGCCAAAATTAATGCATAAAAATGTAAACAGATAAGTAATGTTGAAAAATCTGTTGAAATCCTTAAACAGTTATCCTTAAACAAACTGTTAGTGCTTCCAAAACAGAAGGAGTAGTGGATGAATGACTGAAACAGTAAGTTAATAGTTATGGATGGCTGGAACAGTTAGCTAACCATAACTAGTAAATGATTAGCTGAAAGTAGCCTGGATCTAGTTTAAAACATCTGTACAGAAGATTGATGTCTTCAGTTAACCTCAGTTAACATTTTTCTGATAAATTTATGGTTTCAGTCGCTTGTTTCAAGTCTTATTAAAGGCAGTATGATGCAGATTTTTTTAAATTATGGTCCCCATTAAAGTGAAATAGGAAACAATTTAGGACGGGCCAACGTTGTTATTGACGTCTCTACCGTGAGAGTCTGGAAAGTCCTTCAGTTTCTCAGTCAGATCCACCCCTCGCTCAAAACGTGTGGTTTCAAGAAGCTAAGATGGTGACTGTAAAAAAACACTCAGCTCGGGGCTTCATAACAAGACCACCGTCTTTGAGGTCACAGCGGCTGCTTCCATTTTAATATACAGTCTACATTTTAAAATGAGTTCCTGTGAGTATATTTGAATACGAGAGGGCTTTTTTATTCCATCTGACAGGGTCGATGGAATAAATCAGATGAAAAAGGAAGATTTTCTCGCTCAATGTGTCTCATACAACTTAAAAAAAATTTACGTTTTTTTTTTTAAACATATACTTAGTGAACTTCACTGTTCCGTCAAAAGCTGTAAGGAAAAAGTCAAACTGTTAATCACAAGGGGCTTTATTCTCTGTTATAATGCTGTTTTAATGTCTTGAGCTTCTGCAGGTGCTTTTCAAGAGTGTATTGTACATATATATATATATATGTGGTTCTGCTTTACACAAAATCTTTTGTCTGTTCTGGGTCTTTGCCTCAAACTTAATTTAAATAGCGTTTGCCAAAAAAGCACAAGTTTGTTACAGTTCTTCTCAGTTCAGCTTATTTCACACAGCTCATATGACTTTCAAACTGTCCTATTATTGTATTTGGATTCTTGAGCGGCTCTGTAACAGATTATCAGTTCTTAAAATGATTGCCTGTATTTACTCTGGCTGGCAAATTCTGAGGCTTTCAGAAGTAATAATAACGTGTTTTGCTTTGTAGTTGCTAAGTAGTTGTACATTTGTGACAGGAGGAACAAAGTAATCCTATTTAAGGGAGATGTGAGGAGCCAGTATTTTCTCTTTCTACCCTGCCAGCCTTGGCCTTCTCATCTAAGAGTATCAAATTCTATTTTTTTTCCTCCATAAATCAGGCCATTCTTTGCCAGAACAAGGACTTGACATGCACAAATTAAAGAAAAAACATTTCAGTCCTTGATAACTTGGGTCCTCTGCTTCTATAAATACTCACACGGTGACATCTCGAGAATTTTAGGTCAGACTTGTTCATCGATAGCTTGGCGGGCTGCTGTTGAATGTAGCTGAGATCAGCTGGAGGCAAAAGATGGGCCTTGTTTTGATCTTGGCGCTAACAGGGAATCAATGACTCTGATGGAAGCCAAGCAGAATACTTGAGAAAAGTAAAAATAGCAACGCAGTTCAATTCTGCATCAATGACATATTCAATATTATTGTGGGCAATGACATTAAGTATACAGGACACATGTAGACACAACCGATTTCTCCTCTCTGCCTGCGCATGTGTAGTTGGTCAAAGTCTTGTGAAAGTCAAAGTGGAGCTGAGCATTGATGTGGCCTGGTTTGCTGCTGTAGCGGCAGCTAATATTAGACCGGGGCAGAGGCAGGAAGATCTGTGCATGTGGCTTTTGGGAGCCTGTGTGACTGAAAGCCTACAGAGATGTGGCTCAGAAAAAGCAAGACACATGCAGCCAGCGAGAAAGGAAACTAGGACAGCTCCTGGGTCAGATACTGTGAGATACCGAAGAGAGAGAGAGGAGATGTTCAGAGGAAGTGAGCGATAATTCTGGACGCCACCAGGGAGTCAAAGTTGTCGGGGAGATGTTCAATGTTATGTTTGTGTTGCCAGCCTGTTGCAAACAAGCACAGTGTTACTGACACCTTTTCTGCTGGCCTGCATCTTAACTTATCAAATATTGTTCAAGTAAAAAAGAAATCTAGAAATCTTTACTTTAATTTACATCTTTACGACCATAATGTGTAAAGAGACATACTTAACGCCACACAGCTGAAAGTGGCATTAGAGCAACAACATAATTAAGCAGATATGATTCCTGGTGACTGGCTATCTTTACTGTTTCACAATTCTCCCATAGATTTCTGTTCAGGATCCTTTGAGTGCTATGTTTGCTCATTACATAATGCCTCTGGTGTAACCTTCTTTTTCTTTCCTCCTCAGGGATACTACAGTCCAGACTCTGACCCTGCAGCCATCGGTGCGAGATGGCATCATTACATACGAGGACTCGCCTCTGGTCAGTTAGTAAGACAGACACTTCCTTTGTAAGCACTTTATTATAAGGATTGTCTTTGCTTGATTATACAGCAGCTGTCTTTATGCCATACCCCATTAATTGCAGAAAATTAGAGATTATAAATAGTAGTGGCTTTGTTGGCATTATCACCAAAAGAGAAGAAACTCTGGTATGTGTGTCTCCTGTATGCGTAAGAACTTCTTCAGCTTATGTGTCGTGTAAGCAACTTTCACAGGAACATATTTATGACTTCTCAGAACACAGTGTCCAGTTCTTTTAGTGCAGTCATGGTGCACACCTACGCAATCCCAAAATTAGCACTACTTAGTCAAAATAAGTGAAAAAACCTGTGAGGGTGGAATGTGAATGTGTGAAGTGAAGTGAAGTTTGATAGTTTTCTTTACATTGTTTTTTTTTTGTGATGCAAGAGTGAAATTCACCAAATGAACTGTTTAGATCTGGGAGAGCATCTTCATCTACAGTTCTGGTTCACAACTGGAACAATTATACTTTTTTTTCGTGCCTTTTTATAAATCAAATAACGTGTGTGTGTGTGTGTGTGTGTGTGTGTGTGCGCGCGCGCGTCCAGGTGAAGGCAGTGAAGCTCGGCCACGTATTAGTGATAGATGAGGCCGACAAAGCTCCCACAAACGTCTCGTGCATCCTCAAAACCCTGGTGGAGAGCGGAGAGATGATCCTGGCTGACGGACGTAGAATCATCTCAGGTGCACCCATACGCACATACACATGCACACACCTTGACGGTAGACATGTCCCAGATACAGTTTTGTGGACAGAATGGGGACCATTTTTAGGACAAGTTAAGACTTGCATATCCTGGAAGGCAAACACGAGTAGAACATCAGATGCAGGCCACTAAGGAAGGCTTAGCGTAAAAGCCTTTATGGACAGGTACCAGCAGATTTTGGATCATGCTGCACTGTAAACATTTAGTTTTTCCATGTATTCCCACGTAATCTGACAGCTCCTCCATTCCTGAGAGGCTCATCCTCCCACAGGAATGTAAACACAACCTCGAGACTTCGTAAACACGAACTTCAGACTGTCAGGGTAGTAGAGGTGTGTGTGAAAATCTGTGACACAAATCAAAACATTGAGAATAAAAAAGGGATACATATACAGAAACAGATACAGATGAAACGTCGCTTGTTTTGGTCATGTGTTGACTACAACTGTCCCTTCCACAGATCCACGTGAAGCCAAGGGGAGGCCTAACGCCATAATCATGCACGCAGACTTCAGGATGCTCGTCCTCGCTAACCGACCTGGTTTTCCTTTCCTGGGCAATGACTTTTTTGGAGCTCTAGGTGCACAAAAACACATGCACAACCCCCACAAATGGCAGTAATCTTCTCTTTTATTTAATGGCACACTCACATTTTTAAACTGAGACTGGGGTTGCTCTGCTGTGATAATCTGCTGGTTTTGTGGGCTCACAAACTGGCATCACCCTGTTAGATATCCAGAGAAAACCAAGGCCTGTCTAAAGAAAATGTAGAGAGAACAAATACATGCAGACAGGCTCAAATTGTGGACTGTGCACCTTACAGTCAGAACCTACCACCAAGTCACCCTGAGGTTGATTCCTTTCGAAGTTAGACTCAGCA
>VVAS01007390.1:9158-22485 GCA_015103295.1 Ptychochromis oligacanthus
AAACTAAGAACACCCATGATTCAGTATCTTGTAGAACCATCTTTAGCAGCAATAACCTGAAGTAATTGTTTTCTGTGTGACTTTATCAGTCTCTCACATGCTTGTAGAGGAATTTTGGCCCACTCTATTTTACAATGTTGCTTCAGTTCATTCTCTTAAGGTCCCACCACAGCATTTTGGTCAGGTTGAGGTCTGGACTTTGACTGGGCCATTGCAACACCTTGATTCTTTTTTTCCCCCAGCCATTCTGTTTGTTCTGTTTGCTGCTGTGCTTGCGATCATTGTCCTGTTGTATGACGTAATTTGGGCCAAGCTTTAGCTGTCAGACAGATGGCCTCACATTTGACTCAGAATACTTTGGTATACTGAGGAGTTAATGGTCAACTCAATGACTGCAAGGTGCCCAGGTCCTGGGCATCATTACCCCTCCACCCCTGTGCTTGACAGTTGGTATGAGGTCTTTGTGCTGATATGCACACAGGACTGTGCATTATGGCCAAAGATCTCCACTTTTGTCTCATCTGTCCAAAGGACATTGCTCCAGAAGTCTTATGGTTTGTTACAACATGCAACTTTGCAAACCTAAGTCAGGCTGCCATGTTCTTTTTTTTGTTTTAGAGAGAAGAAGCCTGTACATGCAGTCTACAGGCCTCAGTTTGAGGCTTCTGAGATGTAGCTTTTTTTTTTTGCAGTTTTTTGCAGTTTCTCCGAGCATTGCACGGTCTGACCTTGGGGTGAATTTGCTGGGACGTCCACTCCTGGGGAAACTGGCAACTGTCTTACATGTTTTCCACTTGTGAACAATCTTTCTCACTGTGGAATGATGGACTTCAAATTGTTTGAAGACGACCAAATAACCCTTTCCAGACTGATGGGCAACAACAATTGCTTCTTTAAGATCATTGCTGATGTCTTTCCTCCTTGGTATTATGTAAACACACACCTAAATGCGGTGCTCACACTTGCTGATGATCAGTTCATCAAGTGCATTTGATTAGCAGCACCTGGCTGCTACTTTCCCTCTTAATTCCCATGGAAGCAGTAAGGGAGTACTTAGTTTTTCCACATACTGCTTTTGCATTTTGGCTTCATTTTTGTTTAACAAATAATGACATGGTGCAATATGGCATTTGTTGTTGATCTGAGGTTGTATTTTCCTAATTCTAAAACCTGCTAAGAACCAGATTATTTTTTATTACATTCTGATATGTAAAACCTTAGAACTGACAGGGGCTGTACTTTCTTTTTACTGTGACTGCATCTATTAGTAACGTTCTGAAATGAATCAAGAAAAGGGAAATAAAAATGAAAATGCATCTCTCTCTCTTTCCCTCTAAGACCCTATTATCAGATGAGCACATGCCTGTACTCGTGCTTATACACCTAAAAATAAGAGAACTTTTCCATTGTTGACCTTTGGCCTCACATGGAATTTAAACCCTGCTCTCCAAGATCAAGATCCTCTTCTTAATTCATTGCGCTGCCACATCAAACTTTCTACACAGACTATTTTGCTCGTTATACTGCTTTAAGCTACTCATCTCATCTGGTCTAAAGACCTGTGATTGATGGGGAGGCAGAGGAGGTGCAGTAGTCTAGTTCCCCCCTCAGAGCACATGAGTTATAACATACTGAGAAATGATCATGTATTTTTTGTCATATTTAATATCAGTCAATTTTTTTTCCTTCATTCTAATGGACAATGTGTGTATCACCTTTTGTGACATGTTTTGCTGCCACTTTTGGAGAGGCGTAAATTCTAGTTGCCACTATAAAACATATAATGGCTAACATAGTGGAGTTAAACATGTAACAGGTACAATATTATAAAGGTCAAGACTGACTGCTGTCCTAGAAAACAGGCTGGAAAGATGCATTTTCTCATGAAAGAAAGCCATGAATTAATTAAACAGACAGATGTTTTTAAAATTAGATTAAGGTAGGAGCTGCTGTCTCTTGGTATGATGTAATCACTGAGTTATTTGCTTTTCCAAACCAATGCTTATTTAGTCAGACAGGATGTGATTAAAAGTCCTAGTCAGAGTCTTACATTGATTTGACATGGTGGACATATTCCACAGTGGTCTGCTGATGCACTATAATAAAATAACACGATAATTTGTGACACAAATTAAAAGCAGAAATAAGGATGCAAACAATTAATGATACTGGGATCAAATGTATGTATGTGACAGCTAGTCTTGGGAGGCTGGGGTAGCTAGGAATAAAAACAAAACACTCCAATCAGCATTCAGCTGTGCTGTCAATGAGTAATGCACTGAAAATCTGTGAGCAGGAACTGCTGGGCATGACAAACATTCTGCACCTGCAGGTGAGAATTCTGACAGCAGCAAGAATTCAACATATTACAGCTGTATAGAGGGATATTGTACAAATCACTGGAGCCCAGGATGTGAATATACTGTGAGATTATGGGTGGGCAAAAAGACAATTACATAACTTGAGATTATATCAATTCATCTATTCCCTTCACAGACTTAGCTATACTTAACTGTGGTATATATCCCTTTCAGTATTTCTTGGATGTTTGGGAACATTGTCAGCAGTTTTGCAATTCATTGCAGGTACTGGATATAGAGTTGACTTTTTAAATTAATGTCGTAAATGTTTCTTGTTTTGCTCTTGCTGCTAGTTTGGGCTAGTCTGGAACTGAGAATTATCACACTGAAAATGAGCACAAAAAAAAGAAAAAAAAAGTATTTTATGCTTTTAATTTAGGCCTGAAATTAATAGAACCTGTTCAAACTCAAGAAGAGAGTTATCACCATTGTTTTCTTCCTCTAATGTGTCCCCAGCTTGCACCACTCCAGCTCTCTTGTCAGATGCCTTAAGTGTTACTATGTATGGAGAACCAGCCTAAGTGACATGGTCACCTGTGGTCACCTGTCACATTCAAGGGGAATGGGCATCTCTCTCTTTCCTTTCCTTCTCCCTGTAGTGCACCTGTGACTGTTACCATGGCAACAATAACCTGTTGACCCATTGGGATTGTGGTGATGGGGTCAAAATCATCTGCACCTGCAGCTGAGTAGCTGTCCATCAAGTCAACACCATCACACCATCAGTCTCTGGAAGGGCAGATCCCAGCAGAACTCCACAGAAATTACTTAAATGTTCCTCCACAGTTTTATTCAGTTTTATTCTTTTGCTTCCTTCCTTTATGATACTGTATGATGCTGTATGAGTATTGCTATAAAGTTCAAAAACAAGGGAAATTGGTGCCCAGCAGTTGAGCAGGCAAGCATATGCCACAGGGCCAAAATGCAGTGGCACAGTTTTGATTCCGACCCAAGGCCCCTTTGCCGGGTGCCTTCCCCAGCTCTTTCTCCACCACTTTCCTGTCTCCTCTTTACTTAACTGCCTAATAAAGGCTAGAAAAAACAAAAGAAAGGGAAATTTGAAGTGGTGATATTGATCACAGTTGAACAGCCAGGGAGACCACTGACTGGAAGAGGCACATTCCAAAGGCCACCTATCCAAGTTTATTTCTTTGGGTAACCAATTGTGACACATTTGCACCTAAAATTATAACTAAACACACAACGAAACATTCGTGTAAGTTGTGAAATATTTAGCTCAAAGCACTAAAAAGATTTTTCTCTTTTCATAAAAGACAAGCAGATAGTAAGTTCTATTTGCTAAAAACAGGCATTCAGTATTTTTAATAAGAGGTTCTGTATCTGTCAGTTTACAGATGCAGTGTTTTCAGGTCCCAATCAGAATTTGACAGCATAAGATTCAGAATCAGTCTGTTGCTGCTATTGGTGACCGTACAAACAATAACAATGATCCTTCTTTGTTAATTGAACAGTGTTACACAAAAGTTATAGACAGGCAATAAATTCTAGGAAAAAAAAGTCAACATAAAGGTTTAGTAAATTGTTCGGCCACAACAAGACTTTAGTTATAACAACAGTTATTGGTATTTACATAGAGTCATATTTCTGGCTGATTTAGCACTGTCTTGCCCCCCAACCTCTTTAGCTGCTGTTAATAGCTCTTTTACTAAAATCTGATGCCTGCTGCAACTGGCAAATGATGCTGATGTGAGTGGTGACACATACGCCAAAAGTAAACTAATGGGCTGCAAAACCAAAAGAGAAAGCTCAGCTGAACATGAGCAAAAAAAAACTGAGGGGGACTGCAGATTATGGTGGTAATTCTCTGTGGGTTCAGCATATTCTAACGACTTATATATACAGTATTTTTCAAACTAAACAAAAGGAATTTAGTGTTAAATTAATCTTTCTTGAGGTTTCAGTGCCCAGTTAATCTTTGACATTTTGTCTCTAACAGTTTGTTTTACAGATTAAAAAAACCCAAAAAAAACAGGTGAGCGCAAGCTTTAGGCTTGTAAAACCAAAAATGTTCTCTTTTTTGCCAACTATTCCTCTGTTCTCTTTTGTTCGTCTTTCTTCTCCTCCATGTTCTCTCTGTTAATTCCATCTCTATCCTATCTTTGCCCTGTCTTAGCATTTCTGTCACCTCTCAGCTCTTTCAATCATTTCTCTAACAGTTTCTCCTTCTGAACTCTCTCCCTTAATTTCCCTCTCACTTAAAAGTCTTTCTCAGTGGCTTCATCAAGTTTTTTTTCTTTCCTCCTTATCCAGACTGCATACTCTAACCCCCGCTGCCCTCCCACTTTCTTTCCCCTCTGTCTCTCTCTGTACTGACCTGGCCCAGGGCTGATCTGGTTGTCATAGAGGTGGATGTCATCTCCGCAGGCAATCGGCGAGTCTTGTCCCTCCTCTCGGCCCTCGCTGCCCTCCTCCTGCTCCACCTCCCGCTGCTCTGGGGACACAACAGCACAGGGTCACCTCCTGGACCTCACCGGCTACCAGGCAAGGCAGAAAACCCACTTTAATCATATTGTTATCCTCAGTCAAAGCCACAAAATCCAACAGTCAAGAGAAGTGTGTTAATTTTTTGGTGTTTGGCAGATGTTTACTGCACACTTTCAAAACAGAGCAGAGTGCAAGGAATTAAAAAAAAAAAATTAATTCTGAGAGACGTTTTCCACAAAATAAAAATGGTCCAACTTAAAACAAAAATCACTCAAAAAAAAAAACAACAACAACAACAACAACAACAACAACAACAACAACAACAACAACAACTACAACTACAACTAAACCATACAACTCCAATTCCAGGACAGTAAAAGTTTAGACAGTGACAGGAAATTATTACAGTAATTATGCTATTCTGTGACAACTCATCTGACAGTCAGTGAACCATCCAGATTCTGTAATAAACATCTGCTGTTTCAAACAAAAAACCCCGAGAATTATATGAAAATATTGTTTCAGTGTCACCTGAAGTATGAAAGAAGGAAGCTCACTAGTAAAATATGAACTCATATTTCAGCCCAGTCTTCCTTTTACTGTCAGATAATAAGGCTGAGTATGACACCTTCAGTGCATTGATGTGAAATATAGAAAAAAAGCTGTAATATGGAGGTAAAACTTTTAACAAAGTATTACAGCTTAAAACAGCGTCACACACTGTCAGCCTAAGAACCAAATATTTCTCCTCTATATTTTTTATAATAGGTAAGTTAGGGACCTAAAATTAGTGTCAGTGTATGCAAGAGATGAATCTAGTCATTGTGGGCAGATCAATGTCCAAACGAATTTTAGCTATTCAATGAAAAATACTGTATAGGATGTAACTTTAGGATGCCCTTTTAGGTGCAAAAGCTGAAATTCACTCTGCTGACCAAAGAGAGGTGTTCAAACTAATGCATAAGAATAGTGTTTTAATGCCAATGGAAGCAGCACAAACAACTAAAAAGCTCTTTCAATTAGTGTAATGCACAAATAGCTGTAAGCAGAGGTCCTCTATGCCTAAAAACCTAAAAATGACAAATTGTCAAAGAACATTAAGGAAATTAAGTTGTTAGACAAGTGAGACATGACAAGTCTTTTATGAATCAGCAGGTAAATGCAGTTTTTTGCAGGCTTTTGGTGTGTAATGGTCAGGGCTTTGCATGGTAGAAAGCATCACAGGACCCAGCCTGGAGCTTGTTTGTATGAGTCATCCTTTTCTCTCTTCCTGAGACAGCAGCCCCTTAAATCCAAAGCTACAGTAACTGGTGGGCTCCCAAATATCATCCAGCGATCGGCTTGATGCGACAAGAACAATATCTCACTTGTGCTCTTTATCTGCTGACCTTATATGTGAGGAGGCCCCAATTTCAGTTCATTCAGTTTGTCTTGCATCAGGATCAACCCTCAGCACTTGACATTATTTGAACCTCGCTGTGTAGTTGCCTCGCCTGCATCCCTCTGTGCCTCAGACTTACCAGCTGGGCTCTGACTTTCAAACCACCTTGGAGGAGAGAAGCAACTGCTAAACTGGAAGTACATAATGACGGTTTTGTTCAAAAATTCAATGGCAATAATTTTTGGGATATGGATTAAAACTTATTTATTTACTATGGTGTGAAAAATATTCAAAGCTATTCTTGTACCAGTCCTGTAATTTATATTTACATAAATTTAAACTTGAACTCCAAATATGCAAATCATCATTCAGAATTGGGGCTTCTTGTATTTTTAAAAAAAAATACAAAAATAAATCACAAACTCTATTCATGATGTGACTGAAATAATAAATGACTCATTTCTGAAAATTAGATGAATGTAAAGCTCAGCTGCCCTGCATAACTGCGATCAGTGAATACAAGCTTGCAACATGTAGAAAGAACAAGAGCTGAGGGACGAGGAATGTTGAAAACATGAAATGATTGATGTGCATCCTTCAAACAGTGTGCAGGGTTCTGCTGCTGTCTTTGAGAAGCTTTGACAAGCTGTGACATAAAGAAACACAACCAGGGTAGCAGCAATCAAACGGTAGCATGTTCGGATCATTAAAAAAAAAAAAAAGTTTTGAACTTTCTTGCTTTGTACTTGGAGAATTACTCCAGCAAGATACACAACTGCCAAGTGTGGGGAATAGCACTGATGTGTCTCAGTAACCTGTTCACTTTTAACACCATAACAAAGAACTTAATGGCACAGATAGCATTAGGTACAACAGTGCCACTTCTACAGTGCAAGACATACTTCAAATATTTTTTCCATGTCACCATGATTCACCCTTTAATTGCAAAGTTCATCCCAAAAGAGCATTCACGTTTCAGACCAACCTTTGCTAATGAACCACTAAAGATAACAATGGTTTGTAATGCTTACTTGCTAACCGTATTGTAATTGTGTTAATATCTTGATAAAAGGTTGCCTAATAAAGACATTTATGTTGAGCTGCAGCAGGGGGCCTTCTGTGAATATGCTGAATGAACCGGTGTGTTGCAGGAGGGGAATAATTGGCTGGGGGAGACAGGGAGATCCAATGCAAGTATATTCTGTCTTGACTGCTTGTGCTGCACATACTAATTGGGTGCCTCTCCTTGGCTTGAAGGTAATGAAACTGCCGCTATCATAACAGCCGGAGCAAAGTTCATTATTTATATCCAAATGCAGTGGAGTGTGGGAGCTGGGAGTTTTTTTTTGTGTCTGTGCTGCAGCTCCAATCTTTAATTCACATCTTTCACTCTAAATATATGCTACAGAATACACATTATTAGTAGAAAGATGTTCAATTGAAAACATCTTTCAATCTCAGTTCTCATCATAGTGAGTCGATGACTTTGCCACTTTGTGGCTTTGGCTTATGGATTCCATGCTTTCTTTTCCATTTTTAATTCACTGTGGAAAAGAAGCAAATGTTGAAAATTTTGTCCTTGCACTGGTGGTTCAGACTCACCCATTTCTTGAAAGAAGTATCCATTCTTGGACATCCCAGAGGGAGGGGCCTCTGCAAGAGCAAAACAGAGAAAGGCAGTAATTACCGAGCTGAATCTAGGCAACAGTAACATTCCCGGCAGGGAACAATTATTCGTTATTATTTTTACACAGCAATTGCTGGCATGAGAAATGTTATAAATACGAATATGAATCATTTTCAGACCTCTTTGTCAGTTAGGATTATTAAATTAAAGCAAAGGATCTATTCATTTAAAGGTAAATCGTCTCATGGATCCAGAATCTCAGAAAGTAATCATTTCATTTACTTACTCGTGAAAGTACTTGCCCTCTAATGGCCACTAGGAGACTGACAACAACTACTAATAACGCACTGCCTACAAAGATACCTATGACATTTTGTATCTTTGCAAAAGAAGAAGAGCCTGACAATATTCTTATTTTTTTTTTTTATCCTTATCAAGAACTTTATCCCTTGTCTGTGCACTTTAAAGGGGACCTATCCCAGATCCACATATCTATTCTTGGATTTAACTATAGCTTTGCAGGATTCACAGATCAAAATAATACATTTAGCTTATATTGGTAAATGGACTGGTTCTTATATAGCGCTTTCTCAGCTCTGTTTTGAGCCCTCAAAGCGCTTTTCACCCATTCACACACATTCTTACAGGCACTTTTTTCTGTACGCAAGTGCCTTCTATCCAACATTCACACACATTCACACTCCGATGAACGCATCGGGAGCAATTCGGGGTTCAGTATCTTGCCCAAGGATACTTTGGCATGCAGACTGGAGCAGACTGGAACAACCAGGAATCGAACCACCAACCTTCCGATTAGTAGATGACCTGCTCTACCACCTGAGCCACAGCACCTGAGCTCTACCACCTGAGCCTTGGTGCAGCCCCTCAGCTCATCCACTGTCTGAAACAAGTAGTTTAAGCCCCGTCCCTGTAAGCCAACTTTCTCTTGACTGGCTGCCCATTGCAAACAAAATTAAAAAAAAAAAAAAATCATTACTCATTATTAATAATTTAGTACCAAGTCAATAATGTACTTTTCTTCAAAAATCACATCCCATTATTCTGGCTCTTGCGTTCAAAAACAGCAGGCATCAATAAATTTACCGTATCCACTGTATGAAAAATACAGCAGTTATTGCTGAATGAAACTCCATGGATCACCAGGAAATATTTTTGAGTTGTAATTTTGAGCTTGACATCTTTTGTTGATGGTTATATGTAAGGACGGCTATAGAGCACATTCTGTGTACATTTACATTTTAATTCACTCTGAACACATATTGCAGGCTGACAGCAGTGTGAGGAAAAAATATACTGCTAGATGCCAAGAATAAAATCTGCCGTATGAAAGTGGATGAAGGAAGCACAGTTTTTGGTGCCTACTGCATAAGTGCGAGATGTGACGCAGATGAAACAAATATTACCAGAGGGAGGGTTGGGGGTTGGGATGAGAATCTAGGAATACAAACACCAAAAATTAGTGAACATTCTTTTAAGAATTTTGCAGATTTGGTGAGATCTTCAAAATGATTTTTTTTTGACCATCAGGATTTGTGTACAGTGCCACCCACTGATAATCAAGGGGACATGCTAGAAGGTGAGCTTCGAGATGCCTGGCAACAGTTTCAGTTGCAGACCTTTTGGCACTGTGACAGTTTTTTTTTTTCTAGCAGAATGGTGCCAGGCAAAACACCACAGCATTTTTTTTTTTTTTTTTTTTTCGACCTGGCTTCCCCAAATATCAAAACACACACACACCCCAAAAAAGAACTGCAAATCAGTTCCATCATCTGAATTGTCTCCTTAACAAACTTTTTTTTTTTCTACATTCTCTACTGATTCTGCATTCTTATTTTGATGTACAGCGATCAACTTGTTACACAGAGACCTTGTAATACAAGTCCTGGTAAGGGAAATTTTCCCTCATAATAGGACAATGATTGCGACAGACAATCTGAGTTAGAGTGAGCACAAATTGGATGACCGTGGAGTTCAAACAGAAGGCAAAAAGAATTCCCTTTAGGAAAAACATTATCACTAAAACGCAAGGGCTTCATTCATGACATAAAACATGTTAACAGGCTATAAGCAGTGCACACTCCTTTCATCAGCAAAGGTCTTGACTTTACTAATACATTCAATGATAATCCACACTGAGTTTTGCTTCCAGGCCAGCACTCATTTTGCATTGGTAGTGTGCAGCATTTTTAAAATGGTGGATATCTCATTTTGGAATTAAACTTAATCTGGTGAAGAGCTCTACTACAAATGCACTGAGGGAATTTAGAGTACAACATTTCAGAGTGTTTGTCACGCGGCCCTGTGGATGTGTGCAGCATGCCGATTGCACAGAAAAGAGGGAGATATGGAGCGGGGATACTTTGAAGGTTATTGAGACATTGTGAAGGAAGAGAGGGGGGCCTTGCCATGCTACCACACTTCAGTGAGGCTCTTATTGAACATTAAGCCAACATGTTTACATACTCATCCCATAACCAAAAATCAACAGCACGTTGTGTGGGCAGTTTCCTGATTTGACTGCTAAAAATCACAGCACCCCAGACAAAAGGACACACACTGGGGGAAAAAAATTTCTCAAATACTCACAGATCTGTACAAGCACATACACAACCACTTTCACACAGACAGCAAAACAAATAAAATCATTTAAAAATCATTTAAAATTTTAAAAGTGCCTCTTTTAAAATTATGACTTTAAAGTGACTGTCATGGAAGAGGGAAGTCAAGATGTATAACATCTCTCCTCTGGAAAGGATTCTTTGATGTGACAAAACCTAGCAGATAAATACAGCACACAATCTTAATTACACAAAATGCTCTTTCACTCTTGGGGCTGGACACACAAAGTAAAACAATTTCAGAGTTAAAGAACCAGGGATTCATTTATCCCCAAAACAATTAACTTGTTCAGTCTACACAGGTACCTGCTTCACTCTGTTATATATACATACATGCATTCTTCTTCTCTTAAGTGTCCCTCTCTGGCATTTTCACTCTTGTTAGATTGGGTTAATGATGTGTTGATTTTTTCATGATTTCAAATCCTTTCTGAACCAAATTTTACCTGTTGAAAGCATATAATTTCAAAGAATATTTTGACATTTTGGGAAAATATGCTTTTTTCTTTTAATTAATGAATTAATTTTTTTTATTTTTTTTTTAAACGAGACAACTGATATACTTCCATACCTCTACCTTGATATTTCCAGTGCCTTAAAGGATCAGAAATTATGGCTTAAGCAATTCTTGCTCTGTCCAGCACCCCTTAAGCTTACCAATTAACAAATATTTTAAATCTCATTTCTTTCATTTAAAAGTTACAGTTTTTAAGGCGCCTCTTTATGTGCCTGACTATTTATTAGCTGACTACCTAGACTCTTGCTTCACCAGCTAAGAAATAGGCACATATTAGAGCCCAGCCGGGCCAATATTATTGAGCGACATTATCTATTTGCCGATCTACCAGTATCTGCATTTGTAATGCCCGATAAATGAAAATTTACAAAGCATTGAAGAAATGGGAGATAAACACTTCAACCACGTTAATTGTGTTGATGTTGCATAGTTTGTCAACCAGAGTGCAACCAGATAATCCAAGCACAGCGTAAATGAGTAAATAACTATATATAACAAATGTCAGGAAAATCTGTTTATGTTTTGTGTGTCTGAAAGAGGGGGAAAAAGAAAAATCCTGTTTCAGTCGGTCTCTAGCACATACACCCCCTCTGAAACTTCCGCTTGCCCTTTTAATGTTTTGCTTTTGTAACAATTAACCCAAAGTGTTACGTGCATTAGAGGTGTTGGTAGGCAGATACTTTTAACTTGAACAGAGCCACAGGTTTCTCCTATTTTACAATATTTGTGTCAGTAAGCTACAAACTCTAATTTCATACTGGGTTTACAGACATCAAAGTAGTATTCATTTTTAGTCTCTGCAACAAAACAAATAAATATATTTCCCAAAAGGTATTCCTTTAAACGAATAAAAATTATGTGAAAGAGTGTAGCTCATGCTAAACTCACTCAAATTGTATTACAATTGCAGATCTTTAATGTAAAGACCTGTAATATCTGTATAACGTCAGCTGCTTTTATACTTTTTTATGCGAGTAAATACAATTTCTATTTTAAAGAAATTACTGTATATACTGCTTCAATATTTATGCCTCGCTGTTAATAAACAAAAATTATCCTTTTAAGAAGAGATTTACACATCTTCCATACCTCTTCATAATGGAAAAATGGGAAAGAATAATTAGCCCTGTGTACAACCTTAGACATTTTGTCTGATTAAAACTTATCACTAATGTATTTAAATGTAAGTAATGTAATGTAAGTAATTTTTGTCTTGCCTGTCACCTGTCACAGTACAAAAAAAAAAACAAAAAACAAACAAACAAACATCTATTTGAAAACCAATTCTGACAAAATGACAAAATGACAAAATGGTTTATACTGACAAGTTTGCTTACCAGAACATTTCTGGTTGTAGATCATTCTGATTCACAACAGAAGTCAGTAGAAGCAGGTTTGTCAAACAAAACTCCCCAGTGGTATTTATTCTCCAGATTTTCCCTCTAACTCTTTGGCCTCACACATTGAAACAAAAAATATAAATCAGTTCTGTCATCCTAGTTTCTTTACTTGAAAAAAAAGAAAAAAAGAAAAGCATGTGGCATAATTCTCCAACATCCAGCTACTGAAGTATCCTCTGCTATTCCAAGGTGTGTGTTTGATTGTTATGGCAGTCAATTAAACATAAATTTTCTCATCTTTCTACACAACACACGCAGGTTGATCATCCCTATGCAGCCTGTTTATCTGCAGCTGCTGCATTATACACACCTTGAATGGCAGACGCACACTATGGATGCACTGAAATATATAGCTTTATTTTTGCATGCCAGGGTTTATTTTAACTCAACTAAGACATCTTTGTGATTTTTTTTTTTATCATGTTTAGTCATTTCATATGTGCAGCAAAATAAACCCAATAAACACAGTCATGCTCTCAGCTCAGCAGCCCGAGGCACAACCTGCATTCCTGCATCATAGTGTGTTCCCATCCAACTAATTTTTCTTATACTTGTCTACACACATGCATATCTCTCTCAGCTAATGAAGGTAATTACATTATTATTATCATCACCACCATCATTATGGTTTCATTAAGCTTCTTTGAGATATAAAACATTAGTTTTACAGGTCTGTCTCATAACTGAGTAAGTACAAGTCATAGGTGTCTAATAATGCCAATCTGTCAGATGCCACTGGCATCTCCAAATTACAAACAGGCTTTCCTTTGACACTGAAGACCAGCTGCAGCAATATAAAATACCTAGAGAGGCTGAAAGGATGAAAGGGTCACTGTGATACACATCTTACTTGGGAGCTTTGTGTTTTGTGTTGTTTTTCTTGGCTTTCACTCTTGGATTTGTTTCATTTTAACAGTTTTTTTTTTTTTTTTTTTTTTTTTTTTTTTTTTTTTTTTTT
>VVAS01007419.1:5793-17261 GCA_015103295.1 Ptychochromis oligacanthus
AAAAATTAAAAATAATTTGTTTTTTTTAATTTTTTTTTTATTTAGTTTTATTTTTTTTTTTTTTTTTTTTTTTTTTTCCCCCCAAATCACAAAAGATGGCAATTTTAACAATCTGGTCATCACAGTGATTCTGTGGCCTCCTCCATACCATTGGAATACCAAAACCTAAGCTCTTTCTCTTTCCCTCAGTCCATGGTTGGAGGTTTTCCACACATGCCTGGCAAACTGAACAAGGTGCCCATGGCTTGTCTTGGAGTTGCACAAAATTCTGTACATCATTGTGAGAACTGTTTTAAGATGAGTAGTTAAAAAAGCATGGCAAATAAATCACTGAGTTCATTAGACGTTTATTTTACAGTACATTTTCCTTATTGTTGATCTCAAAATTTAAAAAAAACAACCAGATCTTCATATTGATCCACAGCCACAGGGATGATTGATTATGTTCTTACTGTGGCCACTGCCCGGTAATTGTACAAGATTAGAACACTACCACACTGTCTACCACACAGCTTGAAAGCATTTAGGATTGGAAGTGATCAGTACTCAGCACCACACTGGTAAATATTTCTGGTCCTGCTGGTAACACTTTCCATCAGTATTGACCCTGATTATGTAAGACATAAAATGTAGTTTACTGTAAAATCTTTAAAACCTGATGACTCACTGATGATGACGGTGTTACACACCTTTTAACTCTCTCAACCAGACTGGACTGGCTGGGATTCAGCCGTTTTAAACCAAAGCATCAGTTACAGGTCAGGATAACTTTTGTCTGTTCTCTGCTGTTGTCACAAGTCTGCAGTTATCAAAGATATGTGCAGTGTTCGGCCAAGTGTGTTGGCAGATGAGCTTGTAGTTAAGCAGATGGTCAGGTTGTAGCTTGTCGTTTAGTTCTGTCCAGACCTCAAATGGCTTCGATCAAGTTGGAGTTTGTGCAATTCACCGTCAGATGATTTGTTGGCTTCATGCTGTTTAAGCTCATTAAGAATTATTTTGAAGGAACTAACAGCCAAGTGAATTTCTAAATCTGTCAGTACTGTGTCAAATCCTGAACCCATTTTTATCAGGCATAAATTCAAAGAGAAAGAAACACTCCCTTTCTCTTTCAGGAAGGGAGGAGAAACCCTTTTGCTCGACTCAGGTACACGTCTCTACTTTCAAAGAATTATTTATCACTATTGATTTCATGTTAAGTCAGTATGGCAGCCATTACATGTTGTGGACAGTTGCAGAGGTCTGATTTCTCAGGGGATGCAAAGCAATTTAGAGCTGAAATGAATTCTTTCAATTCATCAGTGGGGATTTCAAGCAAAAATAAAATTTGATTTAAAAATTATGCTACATTCTAGTTTACCATTCTTAGATTTTTCAAGATTCCCTCTCCCATAATAATTGCACCTTCTGGTGATAATAGCTATAGCACAACACCATGATATGGTGATAGAACTATCCAGGGTGTACCCCACGACCATCAGCTTATCAAGTCCTCATGCCCTCTGAGAAACACAATCTGACTAAGTTGTCTTTGATTCTTTGATTGATTAGTTGATGCTCTGTGAAGGAGCCCCTACACTTTAGGGGCTTTCACACAGGAAATGGCATGCATTGTGCTCACTGCTGGGTTCACTGCACTGCTCGAGAGAGCCTCAGAGGATAGAGGTAAATAGCTGAATTTTTCAAAACTTTCAGCAGGATGTCAGTCTATTTTCTGTACTGGATGTGCTCATTCCCTTTAGAGCTTTAATACATCTGTACAGCTACTGACACACACATAACAATTCTAAGCCATGTTTGCACACAGTGCCTATTTACAAGAACCCAATGTGTCTACTGGGATGGAGACTTGTATCCAAGAAAGTGTTTTTCCTCCCCTTGGTCTCAATACAAACCTTGTGTTGTAGAATTCAGTAGATTCAGACACATAATAGCCCCTTTTCCTCCATTTTGCCTTCCCTGCTCACTGCCGGCTGGATACCTTTTATTGCCCACGTGGGCAGTCATCACAGTGTGCAGTTCGGAGTTCTAATTTATTGCCATTGAAAATAATGAATTTCAGAGCTTAGTGCAGCGTGTGCCATATCCTGCGTGAAAACAGCTTTGTCAGAGTGAGAGATGAACAACATGCAGTAGTTTCCAAGTGTGGCATTGAGTGATCCCTAAATAACTTCAGCAGACCAGAGTGCCGCAGACTTTCCACAGCGTCTGTTTATCAGTTAATAGTGTTTTTTTTTTTTTTGTTACTATACTGCATTGAATCTTAATAATTCCTTTTGACATTTCTTTTGCAGTTAAATCAGGAAATCAGTGATTTGAAAAGGTGAGTTCACACAGCTGTATCTCACAGGCAGCTAGGCACACACTGATGTGTCCATGTGCACATTACGTACATAGACGCGTTTTGTGTGTGTGTGTGTGTTGGAGGGGGAGGTGGAGTCTGAAATTGCGTGACAAGGGCAGATTGAATGAATGAAATGATGGAGGGATGGAGAGAGGAGATGAAGAATGGGATGGTACAGAGTGAGCCGGTCACTGTAATCCTCCCCCCTCCCCTCCTTCCCTCCAACAGTAGCAGCTGGAACAGTGTGTCAGCAGCCAGGCGTTACTGCTGCCAATCAGACACTTTGGGAATTATACAGCAGGCGGTAGAGCTGGATGTCACACAGATGAATGGATAGGTAGATTCACTGAGGTGGTTAAGAGATGTGCTCTAGACAATTAAATACAGGGAGTTTGAGAACATTGTGTTGCTGAACTATAAAAAAAAAAAGCTATTTCATTCTTTCACTAATCATTTATGGTCTCATAACTTTGATAAGCTTTAAACTGAAGATCTGCACGTGTCCTTGTTAAATAAGCGTTTTATTCAACTCTGTATAACAAAGAGAAGGCTAGTGACAGAACATTCACGGTGTAATCCTAGCTTAATAGACAGGCCCGTCTCATATGTCATCAGTGTGGAGAAATACAAAGAAAGGGACAGGCAAAGGAAGGAGGTTTATGTGACAGAGAACACTTGGAAGTGTTATATGGAAGACAACGGAAAATACAATGAAACCAAAAACACAAACCCTGAAGACCAACAGATAAACTGTTGATAGCAGTGGGTCATCCATCAATTAAAAAAAGATACTGACATAATGTTATGCACTGAAACAGTCCAGTTCGCCAAGTGAGAGTGGTGTATTTGTTTTGTGTATGCCTTTTTTTCAATGTATAACCACACTAGTGTTCTTGAGTCTAAGCTTTTAGGTTGAAATTCAGGTTATATATGTTATCAAGTTACCAAATGTCCCTTGGAACTCTTCGAATACTTTACAAGACAAAGAAGTATGTGCTGCTTCTTTAATACTTGCACAGGGTAGGTTACCTCCAGTGTCAGCTTAGTTTTTGCCACATCAATAAAAATAATTTCTCTTTTGGATGCACAGTATCAGCTTGGGAAAAAGAAGCATTGCTTTGGCCATGATTTAGTTTAGATTAAAAATAAATCAATTAAAAAAAAACCTCAATATATTATGTATGTTTATGTTGCCGGATCAGGACCTGTAGCATCACTGTCTAAAATAAGTGCCCTAGTCCTTAAATAAATTACACAGACCCACTAAGCTGTCACATACTTTATAGAGATTTCATTTTAAATAATCAATAATACTAATATAAAAAATAAAATTTTCCAATGTATTGACATCATAATTCAGTAATGTATACAATTTGCTTTGCTAGTAGTTACAGCTTCAAATCTTCTTCGGTAAGTCTGAAGGTTTTGCATACCTGGATTTGAGCAGTTGATTCTGCAGATCCTCTCAGGCTTCTTCAGAGCTGCAATCTTCAGGTCTCTCCACAGATTCTCTGTGTTTAAATCAGGGCTTTGGCTAAGGCACTCAGGGACAGTCTAAAGTCACTCCAGTGCTGTCTTGGCTGTGTGCTTTGGTTCATCATTGTCCTGAATGGTCAACCATCGCCTCATCTCTGGTCAGTGATAAAGCATGGATTAATGCAGTCTGCCTGTCACTTCTGCTGAAAACATAATCTACTGTATGATACTAACACCACCATGCTTCACTGTATGAGTGCCTGGTCAAGGTCTGTCTCTGTAGAGAATTTCTGAGGCTCTGCTAGAACAACCAGGTTCCTGATCACTCCCCAGATCAAGGCCATTCTTGCTCAGTTAGTCAGGTTGATTGGAGGGGCAACGCTAGGGAGAGACCTGGTGACTAAAGTCTTTTTTTTTTTTTTTTTTCATTTTCAAAGACCACGCTCCTAGAAAAACTCAGCCTAGTTTTTGTCCTGAAGTTTGAAGTTTGGTACCTTTTTATACAGGTGTGTGCCTTTCTAAACTTGTCCAGTCTATTACATTTGCCACAGATGGATTTCAAGCAAGGTCATAGTTGCAGCTTGATGTTTAGGTCAGTTGGTTAAATCTGACCTCAGGTTAAAGAGGCACAGTAAAGGTTCTGAATACTTACATTCAAAATGTGCAAAATTTAAGAGGTCTCAATACCTTGTAAAGCAGCTGTGTACTTACACTGGATGGATTTGCTGTTAATATACAATGAATATAATGAAAACAGTATATTTCTTAAAGTTAATGTGTCTCTTTATATTTTGGGCTGCTTATGAAATGTAAATACATTTTTAGTCCACAAAGTGTGGAAAACTGGGGGTTCATGGTTGGTTTTTTTTTGTAAAACATACAATATGCTGAGGCAAAGTGTTAAATATTGTTTTTGTATCAGTCTTAAACTTCTGGGTCCTGTTCCACGAGCAAGAAAACTTAAGTGATATTTGTTTCTCTATTTATAGCTAAACATACAGCTACAGAGCTTTTCTCAACAGTATGTCATGGACTGATAAGCGTGGATGTTTTTTGGAAGGAAAATAGTGGGTCTAAGCAAAGGTCTTATGGGAAATACGATTTCCATTGGACGTTTGCAGGGTAAACATGACGGCTCTTCAGAAGAGGCGAGTCCAAGAGCAGGTCAGGGGGTCACAGTTTAGATATGTCTTTGATAATAGGAGGACAGAGAGGAATGAACATCATGACTTCACTTCTCTGTAATCATTCACCCCTAAATAATAGAGGGTTGTCAATTCCCATGGCAAGATTCCAGTTTGAAAGTTTCATTTTCAGACAACTCTTTCACACGATGTGAGTTATTCATTTACTAACATTTATTCTTTAGATCAGTAAACAAAAGGTCAAAAGGTCAGTGAGACAACAGTTCTTAATCTCCTGCTTTAAAAATTGATATTCAATCCCATGCTATCTGAGGCCTAATTATATGTTTGTATATCTTGTGAAAAATAGAAGGGAACCCAAACAACACTGTGCAGCCATCAGGAAAGTTAAAGTTTAAAGTCAAGTTCGCAGAATGTATTGTTCCACCAGACTGGGCTGCTGTGCATGCACACAGTAGAGAACACCCTCTGGCATGTCCTAGCCCTGTATGAGTGTGTGTCCACTACCTGTGTGTTTGTTTTAGGATTAGCGATTGACCTGTGTGTGTGTGTGTGTGTGTGCGCGTGCGCTGCTTTGCATTCCATTGCGATGTGTAAGCCTCACATTGCAACAATAGGGCACAGTGCATGTGTGTGAGACCACGGGGACATACAGGGTATTCATTCAGTCACTGCTGCTGTGTGTGTACTCTCCAAAGAGAGGGAGGAGGACATGAAGTAGTGTGTGTGTGTGTGTGTGTGTGTGTGTGTGTGTGTGTGTGTGTGTGTGTGTGTGTGGAGATCACTACCTGTCTGTCTGCCTCTCTGTCTATGTGTCTGTCTCTGCCTGCTGTCCAATATACACTCTAATGGGCTGCAGTAAGTGCTGAATTATAAAAAACATGTCCTGAGAGTCCTGTGTAATTCTATTAGGGGTAAAATACAGCTCTCTCTCACACACACACACACACACACACACACACACACACACACACGTACCATACACACACGGTCAAATGCCAAACACTAGCCCTTTCACTTAGCCCTGAAACGGGTCCACTGTGAGCTCTTATGTGAATGTGAGAGAGCAGTAGGTCATACACATGCACACACACACACACACACACACACACAGAGTGTGCATATTAACATTACCTTAAGCGGAGCTCTGTGAGGCAAACATCAAAGACAGACTCGTTCATATCAAATAAAGATGGGCACACAGATTCAGACCTGCACAGATACATTTCAGTGTCATTTATCTGCAGCATTACTGTGACATCCGCTTTCGGTATGATCCGTTCCACAGTCACTCTCCCCACTTATTTTTCCATTTGACATGATTTGTTTGTTATGAGTAAATATAAACTTTATTAGATACAGTACAAAAAGCAAAATTTGAATAAACATGCTTCCTGGAAAGAATTTGGAGAATTGAAAGTATTGCCAAAATAGGACACATGCACTCGACTTGTGTTCCTTCCTCATTAACATTTTTAAAACAGATTATTTTTAATCATCATTTGAAATTATGAATCCTGTATTTTTTCCATTCATGATTCCTGTTTTCTAGCACCTTATTCCTTGCTCTTGATTATGGTACTTTGCTTTGCATTTCTTGTTGCATTACGGTCCAGGATTTCCACAAGTGTATTACAAGCCCAGCAGCCTGGCCCTGCCTGGCCTTAGGACTGTGGATTTTTTTCTTTTTCTTTTTTGTTTTAATACGGAAGCTATAGACGTTAGACTAGCTAGTGCATTTTATTTGCCTATTGCTGGTGTTTGCTGTTTTATATATATAAAAATGTATTTAAGGAAAAACTGAATAACTTGAATACAGTTTATTCATTGTGAAAATGATAGATACGATCTCCTGCAGCCCCACATTAGCTGATGTCAGCTTGATTCTCTTCTCTTCATCCAACAGGCAAATCTCATACAGGTTACTTTGCTGAAGGTGCTATAGGCTGTCAGCCTTTGTTTCTTCAGCTGCAAACTGCTTTGCAACCCACCTCTGCCCCAGCGCCTCCTTTTCACACCAAGTCTGGTTTAATCAGTGTCATGTCTGTTGCCTGCTCTGTAGCCTAAGGGTGTTTATGCTGCTCTGTCCACTTCAGGCCTTTCACTTTTGCAACTGAAAGAGAAGAGAGGTCCCGGCACAGTCATGTTGCTAAACATAACTCAGTGCAAATGGAAATCAAATCTTTTTTGAAGTCATCCTGACTCATCAAATTTAAATGTTTACAGCTACAGACTCTAGGGTGTAGAGCCTTTTCACCCAACAACATATATTAATAATATGCAGATATTTTTATATGTTTTAGTTTCTTGAACAACTTAATCATATTATACAATCCTTTGGCTAATAACACACTGTTTCGGGCTGTCCTGGCAGTTCCATTTCTTTTCCTTCACTCTTTGTCTCTGTCATGGTTCTTTCTCATCCTCACCCATATCCCACACCTGTCAAACCTTTCTTCCCATTAATGAATCAATAAAGTCATACTTTGTTCCCCTCTCCTCTTCTCTACAGTTTGCTGGTTGACAGATTTTGGAGGCTGTCATGGTTTTACATCATGACTGATTAGGAAAGCAGTGTCTGTGTACTTTTTACACACACACACACACACACACACACACACACACACACACACACACACACACACACAGACAGGAGAAACTATTCGTGTTTTTGCCATTTACTGGGGAAACCACTCACAAACACATGACCTCTGCATTATTCATCTGCACATTCATTATCTACTATATGTAGGGAATAAGAGCTGTCATTACATAATGTAATAATGTAATGATTGTGCTCACTTCTTCTCTTGAAAAGATCTAAAACTGCAACCCTCTCTGTCATCCAGTCATGGTATGTACTGAAAACAGAACAGATATGAAATTTGAGAACACTCTCTCTCTCCAACACACATGCGTGAGCATGTTTTTCATTCGCATACAAGTGCAAAAACTGGTCCAGGACTGTGCGTCAGTTCGTC
This sequence comes from Ptychochromis oligacanthus, assembly GCA_015103295.1. NCBI lineage: Eukaryota > Metazoa > Chordata > Actinopteri > Cichliformes > Cichlidae > Ptychochromis > Ptychochromis oligacanthus. The sequence continues at coordinate 13,737 of VVAS01007419.1, forward strand.
ATCAGACTATTTCTGTCTGAGTCACATCAGCCTCATCTGATGGCGTTGCATCCAGCAGACAGGATTTATGCAGTGGCCCAGCCCCAGATGAACACATTTGTTTGCTGCCTGTTTTTGGCCAATCAGTCTCTTACATCAGTGCTAATGTTTTAAGGACTACAGTGATGTTTTGTTAGCTGTGACTAAGCTAAACTTTGCATCTGACTTTCCATCTAAAATCTTTTAACACAGTTAAATGTACCAGCCATTAAAAAGCACAAGTTTTATCTCGAGAAATACATTTTCAATCTTTGTTTTACATCCATTTCTCAGTACGTCATTTTAATCTCTTAGAAAATACAAACATATTCTGTGAGTGTTGGCATGGCAAAATAAATCGGTGAAATTGAGATTTGTCACCTATTCCCCTGAAGTTTTGTGCTTGAGTACTGTCAAAGAGATTGAGATTCCCAAGGCCTCATCCACCTAGGACTGTCTAAATAAGGGACTTAATATCTAGCCCTATGATTGCTGGTAAAGCACAGAGTTCAGAAATATATACACATGTGATTGCACTTTCTCTCTTTAAAAGGAGAGCTGGTCCAGAATTTCTGTACAGGGGTAACTGGGATCTAACAGTACCTTTGGGTATTCAAGGCTGAAGTTATATGATTTTGGTTTAGCACCATAATAAATCTACTGGGAAGGCTTATTCTCTTCAGAGACTGAATGAATATTCTGTGAGTACTTTTCGGTCCCAGTTGATTGGTTTTAATCAATGGTGGGATTGTGAATTTGTTTACAGAACATAAATGTACTCACTTGTACATCTCAAAAATTTCCGTTTACCGTATTCTCAAGCCATTGGTCTCACAGCACAAAAAGCAGTGTGTGCACAGCACCGAGGTCAAGCTGTTGACATGCTAGATGCTGGAATGCGTGTTTGAGCTGTTGCTACAGCCTTGCATGTCCAGGAGCATATCCAGAGACTTTGTTTGCCAGCATTTAGTCCTGATATGTCTCCTATTGAACATGCCTGGGACATGCTGGGTCAGCATGTTCATCAGAGGCAGCTATAACCATGTCATTTCATTTCTGAATTTCATTTTAGAAAGTTGCAAGTAGAGCAAAGGAGGAGTGAAGATTGAGTTGCTGCAGTCAAAAACATTGCACATTTTCAACACACTGTCATGATGAACCCAAATGCCATCATGTTGAAGTTTAGGTCAATGAACGATTGTCCTTTCTCAAACACTTCTGGATGTTACAATAGAGCTCGACAGTTTGATTCTGTTAGACAAATTTACATTGCCAGAATCTGCTTTTAAAAAAACAAAACAAAAAAACAAACAAACAAGTGACGGGTAGTTCTCCTAACTGAAGGTTCTTCAGCTTCTTTGGGATCTTGCACTGTGAACACTGCTGTTAAGTCTTTGCAGACTTCAACATGCTGCTACAAGATCTGCAATGTTTATGGCAAATTCTGAATCTTGAAAGTCACTGCTGGTGCCACACTTTGACAGGAACCATCTCAGAACTCACAGATTGCACCTTATGCATTGCTATTTTATAGTAGTGAAGTGATTTATCTATTGCACGCCCCATACTCGATTATTGTTGTTGCCTCCTGACTGTCCTGTAGCACTACTGTGAGGTTCAAATTTGTAGTTTTTGAGTGGTTAAAGTGGGATTTGGCAGGTGAAGGAACCCTAAGAGCAGTTGGATAACTACAGTGAGCTACAGTGGACTTGTTTTCTTTGCAGACAGGTTGTGATCAGCTGGCCTGCGCTGCTGCTGCGGCTCTGAGATTTACTGCTCTTTGTGGATTTAGCCAACTGTATTCTACAGTATATTAGCAGATGTTACATGGACAATGATTCTATCATGGCTGCTTTCCAACCCCTGCTTTTCATAGTATAAGTGGAATTTGGCAAGTGCTACAAAGAGCATCATCAGCTTAAATTCAAATTGATGTCTGCTACCCTTGACCTAACCTTACAGTGAGCATGGATATGGCCGCCTTTTGTGCACCATGACTAAATAGTACATTAATAGTACACTTTACCACAACACTGGGAACTACTCAGCTGTCAGAAAAAAAGTTTTCTTGCACCCTTCAGATAGCACAAAAATTTTCATCAGGTGAATTTTTACTTTAAACTTTAAACATTGGAATCAGAATTTCACAATCTGTGCATCCCTAAATATTATTAGAACAAAGTGCTGCCTATGGTAAGGGCCTGTGAGTGCAGGTGAATGCGTCAGTCAGCTTGATTTTACACGATACACAATTTCTTCCATCATTTCTCAATGGGAGACACAAAATGTAGAATGAAGGTACCATAAAGTTGCTACCATATGCAGATGAACTGTTTGAGTTTTATTGAAGTTCCTGTCTGACTGTCCCTGAGTACAGGGATCACAAATCATGTGTGCTTTGTGATTTAATACTTTTGTGACACTTCCAAACTTCGCCCAGGCTGCCATTGAGTTTAAATAACAAGCTACTAGCTTACAAAAACGTGTGTCAGCTCTGTTCCGGCGCCTTCTATTCAGTAGTAATAATTTTGTAAATGTGTGTGTTTTTGCTCAGGAAATCCAAAACCAAAGTTAACACAGTGCTTTTATGTGCGTGTTAATGTCCGTGACACTCGACTTTTTGTTTCAAACGGTATGTTTTCCTTTTGTGTGTCAGTCAACCTTGTCAAGCGATAGATAAGAAAAACGGGCGCGTTCACTTTCATCAATGCTTGAGCTTAGTGAGCCAAACAGGAAGAGAAGTCAGGAGCTATTTGAGGGAGTTTATTTGCACTTTTCCGTGGCTTCCACATGAAGCGTTAAAGAAAGATCAAAAGTCATTATTGCAATTTCATTTATTAATTATTTTATTTTATTTTTATTGTACTTTTTTTTTTTAACTATTATTTACCATAATTGTTTATTGACTTTGGAAACATCATGTCTTTATTTAACTTTCCAAAATAAATGTTTTAACAGGAGATTTCCTGAAAATTGAAATATAATTTTTAAATTAATCAAAAATGTTATATAAAGAGGTAAAGGGCCACACAGGGTTGTCTGGCATCTAAGGCTGTCCCCACTGTGGGCCTAGCTCCCAGCTTGTCTCATCAGGGCAACTGCCAGCCCCCGCCAGCCCCCGACGGTGTAGGACCAAGATGCAGGCAGGCAGGCAACCCTTTTATGGTCTTTCCACAGGCTTACCTAAAGAACATGTGTTAAGACTTTTATTTCTTCTACGCCTTGTTCACCAAAGGTTCTCTTTACATCATCTAGACATTCTACTGTAGTGTTGAATTAGTTTGGGCTTTCAAGGAGGTAAAATGGACATTGTGAAACAGAATGTGGTGTAACAATGGTTTTTATCTTTATCCTGTTTAAATAATCATTAGAAACCAAAATCCTAGTAAAAAAAATGTGATCAATTGCCCATCATAGTTTTAGATGGCCTATAGTCTAACTAACCAAAATGAGAGACATCAGAGACACAGACACAGAGAAAAGCAACATGGGAATTATTAGTTCATA
>VVAS01007436.1:10197-21506 GCA_015103295.1 Ptychochromis oligacanthus
ACACAAAACACGTATACACACAGTAGCGAGCGTCACAAACACACACTGAGCCTGCCTGGGTTGGCTCACACAACCTTCTTTACTTTGTCCTTTATTTCATTACCTCTCTTCCACTTTCTGTCCAGCACATTTGTCATGTCTTTTCCTTCTCCCCATTTCCTTATCTCTTCTTCTCTTCTCCCCTCACACACCTCCGCCTCCTTCCTGCTCTCATCCAGTAACATCTCTCGCTGTGTGTCTGTTTTACTTCCCCTTCCACAGCTTCTGCTTTTCTTCCCACATTTTAGCAGCTTTTTTATTTCCTCTCCTTTTGTCATTTCCTCGCTCTTCCTTAGCTTCTTTCTCAGTCTCTCTCTCTCTCTCTCTCTCACACACACACACACACTGTGAGGCTGTCACCAAGCACACAGTGAGAATGGAAAACAGCTCATTCTCCTCTCCCCCCCAGCTTTAATTATGACACCCAATTTGTTTCATGGACAACATGCTGTCGGCAGCTCCTTCACACACCACTCAAACTGTCACTTACATGCGTGTATGTGTCCCTGTGTGTGTGCACTTGGAGACTTACGAGGGTTTAGACTCTGAATTTGTGTCAAGTATTTGGTTAATTGCTTATGTTAGAGTCTCAGTTAGGGTTAGCTCTAAAAACCTAATCTTATATGTGTATTTTTTTTCTTTTTGTACCAACCGTTTGCTAATGCAGCTAGCTGCTTACACAGCTAGCCACTTAGATGCTCCTGTGCAAGTAGCTGTGTTAGCATGTAGCTGGTGAAATTGTGGACATAGCCGCAGTGAAGTCAGCCGTTGGTTTAGGTTTTGGAGCCAGAAATGACCATATTTTTGGTGAGAGGATGGAATGCTAATAAGTTATTAGCCAATGCTAGCCAGGTTGGCTGCTAGCTATGGCGTGAATTGCTCAGGTGAGGCCTAGCAGACAGCTACAGCTGCCCATGTCGGCATCCACCTGCCAGTTAAAGCTGCCACACCCCTAGTAATGATCTTTTTAAGCCTTCAGAAAAGTTAACTGGGTAATTTGTAAAAACATTCAGCTCGGTACGGTCGTTAGGAAGGAGGAAATTAGCTATAGAGACCAAAACCGTTTTTGGTATCAGGCTATAAACATGTTTATTTTTGTTGTTAAGTTAGGCATTTTAACATGGGAGCCTATGGGAATTGACTCACTTGCATAGATGGCATAAAAGATGGTCACAGCTACCGTGAAGTCACCCGCTGGTCCTGTTTTGAAGCCCCAAAATGGGCATTTCCGCCATCGCTAACTTGGTTGCAAAAAACTGGATGCGACGAGGAGGGGCGGGTCTGATTATGGAGCAGCACGCTCACTGGCTAATCTTTTATTCAGTCTGACTCAGAATGAGTGACTGAGCCCATTAACTCATTATGTTAAGACAGAAAGGCATTTTCCCGTATGGCTGACAGACTTCTGTGGTGAATCTCTGTAGAGCCTACGATGCAACCTACGTAAGTCGCCAACGTCATTGCTGGTATTTATGCTTGTGCGTGGTGCATTATGTGTTAATTACCTCTTGGTCGTGTCCCGGTGTTTTATATGCCACAACAGAAACAAATAAAATGCTGGTACATTTTTTCCCTCCTCGGTCCCCACTCTTTGTTGTGGTCAGTTTTTTTCAGAGGCAAACACATTTATCCCTAAAGTTTTTCCCTTTTTTTGTACATTCCCTCACATCCATTACATTAGTTTCGGAAATCTCCCTCCAGGATTTTGCTGACATTTGTGAGTCCTTACACTGACACTATGATTATTATTCCTTATATTGAGGCGATGATTGTTATTCTCTCACTGATTAATTCAAGAGCTGCAGCGAAAAAGCAGCTGGAAATGCATAGGAGGAATCAACGGTACTGAACAGGCCAATCACAATAGGTGCGATATGCATCGAAGCGATGTGCAGTTACATTTCTAAGGAGGCGCACGTCAGGTTACGCCGTAGGTTACGTTGTAGAGTTTCAGAGGTGTATGCGGTTACAATGTACCTACAGCGTAGATTTCCCGCTGAAGCATAAATCCCCAGTTAGACTTCTATAGAACCAGATGTCTCTTTGCAGCCACAGCTATTGGAATCTAGTGGCCTTCAGATAGAAGGCAGCTTTAAGGCACTTCCACTGGCTTCCTTTTTCTGACCTGGAAGCTACGCCCATGTTCTATACTGCTTGTTTGTGGAGAGTTTAATAATTATTTGGAAAATAATTATTAAACTTCTTCAGTCTCATCACAACTTTGAAGTTAAGCAGGTAGTCTTGTTTTTAGTTTTTTTTTCTCCTGCCAAAGCAGGGGAAAAGAAACATTGCTAAGTCAACCAGCAGTCAACCCCCCAAACATTTAATAGTGAACCCCTAAAAGTAGAATTGTTTCTAAAACACGCTCAGATGTCCTGCAGACCATGGTGCCAATTCCCTCTTCACCACTATAGTACAAACATTATATTCACAATAGTGATTAGTACAAAGTCCAGAAGCTCGATGGTTAATATTAGGGTGTTTTCTGTCATAAGGTTCAGGTTTGGGAAGTCCTATGGTTTTGAGTTAAACCTTATATGGAATCAGCACACAAGCTGTACAAATACGTATGTGTGCGTATGAATCTTTGTGTGTATTTGTGTTTGTATATACAAGTGTTGGCTTTGAATTTATATTTGCAGTGCCTTGCTCAGGCACGGGGCCAACACAGGAAGTGGGACAGTGTTCAGCTTCCTTTGATTGGCAGCACTTCCTTGGCAAAGCGGGATCAAGTGCCATCGACTCCGTCTTTCACAAACGAGTCTGTCTGGGCTTTTTCTTTTTAGTTCCTTTGCCTTCTTTCACTTGCTTCCCTTTGCTTTCTGTTCTGGCTCTTACCGCAGCACAATAGAAGGCATTAGAATCACAATAGATTTTTTTCCCCCTCCCGTAACCTTGACAAAGGCTTCCGTTTTAATGAAAGCCTGTAAAAAGAGAAATGATCACTGGTCTCTAATCCCTCATCTGTGCTTGTGTCGATCTGACAGTTCAACCACGACCTGTAGATTTTTGTCATTACCTTCATTGTGTTTTCCTCTCTCTCTTTTCTGTGTGAAGTGACTGCACAAACACACACACACACACACACACACAAACACACACACCTTTACACACACATCAACTCTGCCTCACATTTTCATCTTATGGTGGTTGAAAACTTAGGTATTTCAGATATTTATCATTAGTGTACTCCGGTTGTGAGTGTTTGTGTGTGTGTAGTCAACCCTGCCTGATGCATTGTGTGTGAGCTAATCCCTAGTAAGATATTCACGGCAGCTAATCTGTTTAATTACACTACAAATTAAGGATATTTACTGTTCCAAGACTTTAATGCGACACCCGCCTTAATCAGGCCTTAATCTGTCTGGTGCTATGAGAGTGTGTATTAGGCCGTGTGTGTGCATCGTTGTGTGTGTGTGATTGATACTCTGTATGCTTAGGCATGTGCGACTTTGTGTCTATCAGGCTGTTCCTGCCAGAGTCTGTCTGTATCTCTCTGCTTCAGTTCTTTTCTGAATATTTGCCCACAATTAAAAGAGAAAGGAAAACAAGAGATTATTGTGTTTTTTTCCAGTCGTCAGCATGGCAGAGAAAGGCATCATTTACAAGGATTAAAATTTAATATCGGTAAGATGTTGCTCCAGTATTTAAAGGACGCAAACCCAGATCTACATGAGCACTGCTCTCCTAGACTTCGGCTTGTGTTCTGCTAATTCCGCAGGATTAAAAAATGTGTTCAAACCATGGAAACAAGCTGTGTTCTTTGTTAAGGGCAGAATTATCGAAGAAGACCGCTGCAATGTGCACGCACTTCACTTTACGTTTCAAGTGAATGCAGTGCCTGTAAAGGCTCTACATTTGTCAGCCCCTACGGCAGTTATTTTTATGTGTATTGTGGTGGTTCATGATGTTTTCTTTAAAAAAAATGCACCAAACCTGCAGCCATTGTGTGTCTTTTTTGTTTCAGTAATTAAAATAAAACTTTTTAAAAGTTTTGCTGTAAAAATGTTTGTCAAAAACTGTGAGATATTAGTAGGGGTGATATTGCACAATCTGGGGGTAAGCAGTACCTGAAAAGGCAAGTTCTGTGAAGTCAAACACTCTGTCTCAACTCAGGCACATCTGTTAGTACACTTGTATATCATGTAGTTACTTGCATAACGTTTGCTTTAAAGATGGGCACCAGGTCTGCAACCACTTGCAGTCAGCTGCCGTGTTCATCGCAACGTTGGTGCATCAATATGGTGACAAAACACTCATAAGACGGAGTTAGTCTCCGATCAGTTTGCGATTGAATGGGTTCAAGTTGGCGATTACATGCAATCTGTTTGTGATAATACAGAGATTAACTGTAATAAATTGGTGAAACTCACAAATCTGTTGCTGTCTGCACATCTGTTGACGTCAACATACACAGAAATTCACATTAAACAGAAATTCACACTAAATACTTACATTCAGAGTCCAGCCAAAACCTCATTCCTCATTCATAAATTCCTCCACAAATAGTGACGTAGTTGCTGCAGGATGGTGATTTAACTGCAAAATGACATAGGCATTATTTGCAAACCTTCACCAATCTGTCCTGAGAGTGACTGCAGTCAGTCCCAATCAGCCCGTGACAGGTTGTCTTAAACCAAGTTACCTGTGCAATCACTCTGACCAGGTGACCACTTTTGATCGTACCTTGTGCCTTACAATCAAAAGTGGTCGCCCAGAGGTTGAGGGTGTTGCACCTTCAACCTCTGGGTGTTAGTCACTGCAACGACTTGCAATTGGTCACCAAATGCAAAAAAAATTCCATGCAATCACCAGGCAACCACCGATTTTGTTTTCCTCTTCGCAAGGAGTTTACTGTTCTGTTTTAACTTTTGCGTGACAAAGTTATTTTGTATGTTATGTTTGTAGGTGTGTAGTTTTTTTCTTTTCTTTTTTTGGGGGGGGCTAAGCCTTCATTTTTTCAATTCAGTTGAATTAAATGTATATATTGCACCAAATTAAAACAACAGTCGCCTCAAAGTCTACCACTTATCCAACTCAGGGTAAGATATGAAAATAAAAATACAAATATATGTTTAAATTGGCACTAATTTTATCCCAGGTTTCTGGTAGGACTTGTTTGCCGTCACTAGATGTTTGTGTATTTTCAAGCAAGCATCCGTGCAGTTGGATATTTTTATGTAGCCTACTTACTAGCAAGCTTCTGTGCTTGTGGGAGAGGTTCTGTGCTGTTTGTTTGTCAGTTGTAATTTACAAGTAGACTATGCAAAATTTTGTGCCTGTTAGTTCCCTTTATGTCTTTACACATGTTTATGTGCAGTGTATTGTATGAGTTAGAGGCTGCGTGTTCAGATGGGGCACACTGTCCTTTCTAAATGGCCCCGCCCGCGATGGTGACCTGTAATAAATGAGTGGGCATGAGAAAGTGGCAGCCATGACAGCTGACTGGGGAGGATGGGAATAGAGAGGGAGAGAGAGGGAGAGAAAAGGTGGAGGTGTGTGTGTGTATTCAGGGGAGTGTGTGTTAGAGAGCAAAGCAAGACAAAGCGAGACAAAGCGGAGGTAAAAGAGATGGAAATTCTCTAAGGACAGATAAGGAGCAAGCATGAGAGGATGAAGGGGAGACAATGGAAGGAGAGAAGTGAGGGATTGTGGGTCGGTCTGCGCGAAACAATACCCTGACCAGAGGTGGAGACTCTTTCTCTGTTGCCACTTGTTCTTTTTATTCTCATTACCCCCACCCTTCCTACATTTTTCTTCTTCTCTCTGAAGTCACCTTGCAGTCCAGTAGAAATATGGCCACTCTTTTGGCGGGTTTAAAGGTACATAAAGCTTGCCGAGGAGAAGTTGTAGGTGTGTGTGTGTGTTTATATGTGTGTGTGGAGGTGAGTCACCTTCAGCAGAAAGAAAGATGAGCGAGCACTGGAATGAGTGCATTTATAAGACTCTGTTTGTGCATTTCTATGGTTTTGTGCGCGGCTTCATCAATTTGTCTGCGCCTGAGAGGCAGGAACACACACGAGGGCACACCTGAGTGCTCCCCTGTGCCGCACCTTTACCAGTTGCTCCACGGCGAGAACGCAATCGCTCTCGGCAAGGTGAACGTGAGCTGATGGAGGGCCATTTGCAAAATGGGCGACGCAGAGAGAAAGCAAGAGAGGTGGTCTAATTTCGGCCGAGAAAGGAGGAGATGAATTGTGTGCGTGGTTACAGTATGTGTAAGTGTGTGTGTCCAGCAGAGGTTAAGTTGGAGTGAGAGAGGCAGTGTGTTGTCTCTGAGGAGTAGAGCTATCACCACTGCTGAACACTCCAATTAATCAGCCAGGGCCACACGGCCACTTACTGTGTGCATGCAGTTGTGTGTTTGTTCAGTATGCGCTGTGTGATTGTGAAGTGTGTCGCGATCACTGGGATGTGCCACTCACATACACAGCCCTGTTTTGTTTTGTCTCCATGGATAATACTAATGGGGTCACATGTGTTCAGTGTGTCTAAAGAAAAGAAAAAGATGGAACACACTTTATGTATGTGTACATATGTTTACTGTGTTTTCAGCAAAATTATATGCAACTTAATTGAACTAGTAAATTTGAAATCACATCTTCAAGTAAAAAAATTCTCAGATCTTATATTTGGTTCAACCAGACTGTAATAGAAATCTCCAGGAATAAACCTCACCAAATTGGCTAAATTTGATTAAAGAATGTGTATAAATGATTGCAGCTTTCTCCACATAACTGTGTTTAATACTTAGTGACGCAGAAACACTGAAGCCCTATTTTTAAAGGATTAATTCAGGGAATTAGCTTTGCGCCTTCATTAAGTTGGTTGACTCATGAGACAAGATAAAGAAAAGCCAAAATCAAAGCGTCAGATTCTAAAGCTGACGATACTGTATGTGTACTTTTAGCTTCTTTTTTTTTTTTTACATGCGCTTGTCAGGCGCATGTAACCAACTATACACAATCCTAAATAGCCATCTTTGGTACCTACATGAGGTTGTGGAAAGACTGTGTAACCATGTGGTAAAGATTTTAAGGTCATATGTTAAAATAAATACTAATTTGCAAGAAAGGATATGCTGGCTTGAGATCGACCACTAAAGGATTTTTTTAGACCCATACCGATACAGACTTTTGGTGATTTAAAAATCCTATCTTCGGATATATCAGCCGATATTTTTTTGTCTTTTCAAACACACAAAACATAAACAGATTTCCGTAACATTTGTTATGTGTAGTTATGTATTTACTCGTTTAGACTCTGCCCGACTCTATCCGGATCAGCTGGTTGTTTTGTTTGTGGGATTCCAAACACGTGTGTTGCCAACACAGAAGCAGCAGAGTGGTCTCTAGTGGACAAACTATGCTACATCAACACACATAACATCGTTGAAGGATGCTTCTTCTGTCTCTTTTTTAAATTTTATTTGTTGGCCGTCATAAATACCGATATCATTAGATCAGCAAATAGCTGATATTGATCGATAATATTGACACGCTGATAAATCGGACGAGATCTAATGCTGACTTGTTTAGAATTGAAATAAAACCACAATGAATTTCTGATCTTCTTTGAGAAAGGAATGAGGGAGGCCATCTACAGTATAGCCACCTGAAACAACCATCATTGAACAGAGGTGGTGGCCTATGAGACCATGATAACATCCATTAACTACCTATAACGTTATCTTGAGATCTTTTCCTGGGGAATTCAACCCCCACTCACACCTTTGCTCACGTGACCTTAATGACTCATATCATGGCATTGTGGGACAGTGTCTCACAAAGGCTACTTTTATTACATGTAACTTATGTGTAACATGCACATTTTATCTAAGAAATTTAAATGAATTTAATTAGAAATATAGTTCTTATTTTAGGAATGCAACTATGGAATGTTTCCATTAAATTTTCAATTAAACTTTTCTGTAGCCAGTACCTAAAAGACATGTCCAACACTCACACAATTCCTTGAGATTAAGGTAAACACTATAATTGCTTGTCTTGTCATACATATACTTTCTTGGTTATTCAACCAGTACTTTGAAACATTAAGATCTGGAACATAATTTATAGCAGTGCCAAGTTAAAAAGAAAAGGAAAAATATATTAAAATATTGATCAAAGCAGCTTTATTTGAATAAAACTGTTATTCAGACACTTGAAATGTCTCTACATCCAAGGTTCATTGTAAGTCCATTAAATTCCATTCTAGCTGCATGCATTCATGTGTCTTCCTGCAGATAAGGACTGTGAGAAAATCCTGAGAGAAGTAGGCACAAAGAGTGAATGAAAGACTGACAGTGAGACATTTAGAAAAGCAGAGATAAATATGAGGGCAGATGGAGTCGAAACGCACGTGGCTTCATCGTCGGCCGTTTCAGACAGCACTTCATACTGTCGTGCCGCTGCCCTCTGTGAGCCTGTGTTCTGCCTGAAAATGGAATTCTCAAAAGGCTTTCACTCCCTTGAAATCATGTTTCAACTGCGGGGCAGTGGGGCATACAAACAGGTTCACTCACAAAACTCATTGTGGTCCGTCATAGCATTTTGTGCCGGATTATAGAGAGCTTTTAGAGTTTTTTCCAGTCGAGGAAACACTTAAAATCCATTTAAATAAAGAAGTAGGATCCTGCTCATGAGCCTATGTAATGCAGAAAGTTATTTATTGTCTTTCCAGGACATTTTTTATTAACATATTTATTAGTTATCATCCATTAGATTTTAGTGCTGGTCTCGTTTTCTTGATACATATTTAATAAGTAATCATGGTTAGGATTAATCTCTGTCATAAATACAATGTGTTTCTTAGGAGTGCTACCCAAGTATAGTGGACAATCTAGCTAGCCCAGACCCTTCCGGTCCCATGTTTTCCATATCCTTTGGCTCGCTGGTCAGGTTGCTGTCGTGGCGGTCCTTGATATCATTCAGCTGTTTCGCCAGAGAGGATCTCATCCCACAGTTGGACATACTCCAACTGCACACTCTTGGACTGCAGTTGGCTACAAAAGTCTCTGGCAGGTGGAGAACGGGCTCATTTGCCCGAGATCACCAAGGCCACTGAGCAGAATGAGCACTATGGTCGCTAGCTGCAGTCCATGATGGTGGAGTTCAATCGCAGTATTAGGGACTAGCTGGAGAGGCAACTGATTATATTGCTCATTGTTGTCTGTCACAAAGTACTTGACAAGCATAACATTTGCAGAGAAGAAACACATAATGTAAGAAAGTATGTACACCTCTTTCCTCACTTTTCCTCCACAAATAGGAAAATACTGCTGCTGTATACTAGGGTGGGGCAACTGGGTGCATCAACAGTTGGCCAAGTTTGTCTTGGTTTTCTTTGGTTGATTTAAAGAAAGAGTTGTACACGGCCATTTATATATTGCTGGGACAGCAATACCAGTGATAATCAGTAAGGATATGGTATCGGCTGAGTTGCCCATGTTCTGCTGTTTATGCATGAGTAACGAATGTAGCGAGACCTGGCATCTTTCTGAGGTAACAAGCTGTCCCAAAACCCATGCTAGGTGAGCTAGCTGCAAGTTGCCAGCTCTCTTCCAACACCACCAGTCGTTGGCTACATGTTATACTTGCTCATAATTTATCCCCCAACTGTTTGTTTAAGAAGAGGTTTCGAGGTGTCTTTTGTGTGAATGATTAGTTTAGGTAAATCGGTTTGCCGATTTTGTCCTGCTTAAAAAATGTATTAATACCAAATAGATGATTGTGTGTTGTTTTTCATAAAAAACAGGTGTGTGTGCAAAGCATGCCTCAGAATATAGTGGTAATTACTGGTCGCTGGATTGGCAATGGCAGGTTGGAAAATGTTCACATACACTGCGCAACCTTACTGTATGGAAAGATACTTGTAGAATAGCAGTACGTGGAATTCCTGCTCCGAAAACATGCAAACCATAAGTAGCAAAAGTTGGGTATGATTTCATGAAACGATTAAAACTTTCAGTAGCAAACATAAATGTAATTGACTGATTTTAGACATTTCACTGGCCATCAAGCTTCCCAGAGTCAGCAACTGATTTCTGTCACAGCTACTTCTCTCAGACTAAATGTCATGGTTTGACAGCACTAGCAAGCAGAGAATTGATGCAAAAACATTTTTTTCTTTGAAGTGAAGATAAGACGGTGAGGCAGAGTTGTTGTAGTGAAAGTGCCAGACAGAGGATACGCGCACACCTAGAGACAGACACTGTCAGGCTAAGCAACACTTCCTTTCTGGGCCGTGATATCTACCTGGCATACATGTGACATGGGTATACAGTAAGCACACACACACAGACATGCACATAGAAGCAAAGACTCCAGAGAGGGAGAGAAACACCAATAGTAAGAATAACAGCCAAAGAGCTCTCAACAACAAGACGGCAAGCATGATGCGTGTTCTTCTAGAGAATTACCAGGAAAAGGCAAGCAAACAGAAGAAGAGGGGGGAAAAAAAGGCTGAGGTGAGAGGAAAGGAAGCAGTTGCAGCCCTGTGGGCTACACACACAGAAAGAGGAGGAAGTGTGGCTATTTGCCTTTCCTTCTTCTCCCACCATCTGCCCCTCCGATTCTCTTATTTACTTAATTAGAGCGCTGCATCTCAAGGCCGCTGCTCCCGAATGGCATCAGCTGTGCGTGTGTGTGTTTGTGTGTGACCGGTGCGTATTAGCATGTGTGCACATACCTCAGGCATGCTTGTGCATGGAGCATTGTGTTTGTGAAGGTTTGTGTGCGCAGGTTTGTGCGTGCCCACTGAAGGCTTGCATGTTTGGAGGGCTGACCAAAGGCAGGTCTTGTTCAGAATGGAAGGAGCAGGTAATTGTAGCACCTTCCTCCACAAACAAAATCTGATAATGTGTGAGGGAAAAAAACGAGTAGTGACCTGTATTTTGGCTCAAATGCACACCATTACAGCTTTTTTTCTTCTTTTTTTAGTCTGTGACTCTGGTAATAGAATTTAAGCTCTCCTAAGCTTGTGTTATTAATTACCCTGAGCTGCTCTAATCTAAACATGGCAGTGTTTTAAAGTATTAGTTTTCTTGGACATGGTGCCATGCCTTGCTCATATCTGATAATTTGTATCCTATATTAGCAAGCAGACATTGTATCTACAAGTATATAGACAATTCAGCCCACAAACTCTTTGTCCAGGGGTGTTTTTAATGGTTTGGGGAAATATATTTAGCCTAAATAGAGGGAAATATTATAAATATATATATGTGTGTGTGTGTGTGTGTGTGTGTGTGTGTGTGTATATAGTGTTAC